>OLKM01001356.1:70594-144336 GCA_900291075.1 Melanogrammus aeglefinus | reverse complement strand
TTACCTGCAGGACAGAACCACTAGAATAGGAGGCTAACAGCTACGGTTAGCGGTAACCGTACCTGCAGGACCAGTGTGGCACCCCCTGGGTGCCGTATCTGCAGCCCCATATGTATGGCGTTTGTTGACCTGTGAATGGTTCGGTACCCCTCCCTGGCCGACGGAGTAGAGCTGCCTTACTCTGTTCCCAAATCATGGGGCAATGTTGAGTACCTCGGAAGGACTCATGGGAAGACTCTCCTGATTGGAATACCAACAAATGTTCAAATACATAATTATAATACATGTAAATGAAATCAAGACAATAATCACATGGAAAATGAAATGCTACCACATGTAGGTTATTTTGTGCTGATCTAGCACTAAGCCAATAAACCGCTTTTGATATCGTTGGATGCTCAAGTTATAGTACCTTATAGAAAACAAGTCTTCTGATCACTAGTCACAAAGTGTTTACTCCATATTTTAGGGTCCTACAAAAATCATAGGGAACCCTATTGTATTCCTTTGTATTGTATTATTGTATAGTATTGTATAAATTGGCAGGCTTGTAGAACACGCACAATTAGTTAGGGATGCAAAGGATGGGCCAGAATTAACCATAGGTGGCGCTATAATAAGCACTTGAAGTGCAACATACTCAACAGGCTGCCATTTCCACTAGGAAATTGCAAGATGAAACACACACACCTTGATATTAAATGTGCTTAATAAATAATTTTATTTTTAAATTATGAAATATTTTACAGACCGATACAATAATAGGGCGTTTATTAAGGTCCACACGTAATGCAACTTTGTAATACACCATCAGATCAAATGATGGAACAACTTTCAAGGAGCAACCTATATGCGCTCAAATCATTAAGACTTAATGAAGTGACCACTAACTGGACCAATGTATCAGATGACTGTAGACTGATATGGTGTTACATTCATAGCAATAGCCAAAAAATGCATTTTTGATTAACATTTGAATGTATGGGCATATCTCTGATGTTTTAAACACAGTATAACGTTGGCGTCAAAAACACGTAGGCTTCGGCTGTTGCTACAAAAGGATTGATTCCATAGTTTTACCCATGCCAAATTGCAAGCCTTTATCTGGAAATAAAACTTTGTTTGAAGTTGCCTTTCTGAACGTGGCCTCTCTCCAACGCAGGCTGGGCCTTTTAAAAGCGGAATTCACCGCTATTAAATAATTTTTCGCACAACGTCTACAGTATGTTTTACGAAAACATGGTTGTGATTGTTTAATATGTTTACTTACGGTAAACCGTTTTTAAGGCATAACCAATTGCATATACCATACCGACCAGCTCACCATACCCCCGCGTATTCCTCAAAATATAGTCTAATCTGCAGTATGAAGTCTACATATCCATTTTGTGTAGTGGTATTGCGTTGTCCTCTTGACCAGGGGGTCGGTGGTTCAAGTCAAACCTCAACCAACATATCACGTGAGACAAGGCATGACCTTAATGTTTACCACCATGCTTTCTCTAGGCCACCCCCATACTCATCATACTGTTTGACCCCATCATGGTTGCATGCAACTATATTTTTTATTGTTTACTTACCTAGAGAGTGGTTACTGAGGAAGAGGCCGTGGTAAACGGAGGTATTGAAGGTCATGGCCACCAGCGCTCATAGTCTGGGGCAGATCTACAGGAAGGAGTCCAAGAAATAGTATCAAGCTCAAAACAATCCGTACATTACTAAGATACCGAAAATCTGAAACAAATTCTACACAGTTTTATTAAGGATAAGGATGACAAAACACAACTTATTTTATTCAGTTTGAATTAAATGGAGGTTGCGATTATACACTGACAAACAGTCCAAGGCCTCTCCCAGAAATATCAGGACAAAAGCAGGAAAAGGCATAGCCAGCTAAGAGAGAGTGAAACAGATAGAGTGGTTTTAACAGAGACAGATATGGACGTAGAAGCAGAGTGCAGACAAGAAAGCATCCATCTAAGATGACCAAACATCAGAGATAGTTATTAGATCATTCTCTATTTCCTGTCAGAAACAATAGTACGACTCGATGAGATGAGGAAAACCCAGGCGGTTCTTTATGTTGTAGAATTCATCTCAGCCACCACCATTCCAGTAGCAAAAAGCCGGGTTTTCCGGAGGCAGGTGTCATAATGTGATGCATGTTTTAAAGTCCATGGCTTAGCTCATACTCCTGCAGAGCTTGATAAATATGCCGGACCAGAGTAGCCAACCTCCACTCATGTGCATGAGCCAAGGTGACCAACTATATCAACACAGTGTACCATCATTCTTTGCTAATATAAGCATGTAGATGTTCAAACTTTCTCAGAGGAAAAAAAATGTTGGTTAGTCCTTTTATTGAGACTTGCTAGACTTTAAAGGTTTTTCAGAGAACACACTTTTACATTTTTGAGTTTTTCTTTGGAAACAGTCTTACTTAAGATGCGTTCAATCTCTTCAGGCAAACTGTTGCAAAAATATAAAATGTATGAACTAATTATATGTATACTTTTATTAACATGTTTCTGATATATGAGTCATGACTATGGACTAAATTCAACTGAAAGCTAGACGTGTCTATAAAATCTTAATCCTGAGTGATTACTGATTGTCTTCAGAATGTGACTGGAGTCTGTGAATCTAAGGTGTCTCTAACCCTCTTAGTGAATGAAGAGTGTCTGTCTCACTACATATTCACCTTTAAGACTTTTTCTTTGTAACATTTTTTATCATAACCACACACGCGCACGCATGCGCACACACACACACACATACACAGACACACACAGATTAAGGTGACATGGTGTGCTCTTTAGTTGTGCTTTTGACTGTGAGTTTGTTTCCTCCCTACAGTCAGGCCTGTCACTCAGGGGATCGAGGTCAACGGTTCGGCTAAGGACAGCCGGGGGAGAGAGAGACTCTCCAGGACACTTCCTACCTGAGTCCAGCTGCTGCAACCCCCAGAGCACACAGAGGACCATGTGTATTAGAGGCCGGCTGAGTGGGGCCGGCAAGGGGGGGGGTTCCGAATGTGTCTGTGAACCGCCTCTTGGTGGAGTTCTGTATCCATGAGGAACCTTCTCTCGGTCCTCTGACTCAACTCAGTGTGATCGGCTCAATATGTGTATATGACATATGAGTCTGTCTTCTTTTTCCCTTTTTTCGTCTTTCTAGCGGAACAAAAGTTTCTGGGTATCCAGACGCTGTTTAGCAGAACTTGGGGAAAATAAACCAAAGAACTGGAAGGGGTGGAGTTCGAACCTTTGGTCACTAAGGGACAAGATTTTTAAAGGGGATTTAAGGGCCCCCTATAGTATCATCAGGTGTGGAGTGTGATTTAGCACTAAACAAGCCATTTTCAACCTGCCCTGTGACTTGGGGACATCATAGATAGGAGTTTCCACCCAGATGTATGATGGCAGTCGACCAGGGCCTACCCTAGACTCTAGCCCAAGGACGGATTAACATAGCCCTGAGACAAACCAAACATGGACCCCTACCAACACGCAAATACACGCGCTAGCACACGGAAATTGTCGCATATTATAACTCATGCAATCCACAATTGCATGAGTGAGAGAGAGAGAGAGAGAGAGAGAAGAGAGAGAGAGAGAGAGAGAGAGAGAGAGAACGAAGAGAGAGAGAGAGAGAGAGAGAGGAGAGAGAGAGAGAGAAGAGAGAGAGAGAGGAGAGAGAGAGAGAGATAGCGCGGAGAGAGGATGATAAGATAGCAGAGATTCTCTACGCGGTCTGTGCGGCGTGGGCATGCATAGTGCCAGACACTCGTCTTAACGGCCGAACATGGAATCTGTCAGGTTAATTATCATGACTTTAAAATCACCTAATGCCTTCCTTTAAACGATTTTGTTAGTTTAAATTATAAAGAGACGCGTCAAATATTATTATTTCCATGAGGCTGTTCGTTCAGGAATCTGACGGATCATAAGTAACTTTTTAAAAAGGGTCAGGATAGTAGTTAGCACTAGCATCCAGCGCTGTAAAATCTCTGCTGGATGGACGTCATCTAGGAATAACTGATTCCTGCATGTGTCACCTTGTTCTCGTTTTATTGTTAAAAAACAATGTTTGAGAAGGACGGTATTTGTTGTATACGCGCCGGGCAGTATATTTGAGTGTCTTTTTCTTTTCTTTCGTTGTACACTCATGCCGACCCGCTAGCACACGTTTCTCCGCTTCTCACTGTCAACAGTGATCTCTGACAAATTCAACCCGAATGTGAAATCGACCGTTGACCACGCACCACGGACATTGACGTCACGTCATGTAATTTTTGTTTTTTAAATGTGATGTATTTTATTTTACAAATCAAAAACATACAAATCCTTTTATGACCAAAGTCTTGGCAGCATTTTGAATTATATATATTATAAGTATAATTTGTGGTGGAAACGGTTCACGGGTTTCCTGTGGATTCCGTAGGCCTATGGGTCAACCCTCACGTTTCAGTACGCAAGTGATCCGCCGGATCGGCTGAATTAAAAAAAAAAAATGGTTGCGTTCACGTGATCAGCGCATGTTTAAAGGACAATTCCGGGAGACAAAAAGTATCTTAGCGAAATACAGTTTCGGTTGTGTTTTATTTGGCGTTCCGTAAATCCCATTGAAACGGGAACTGGAAGCGGACATGTTTATGTTTGGTTGTAGTCTTTTCGCTCTGTTCAATGTATCAACAGTAGTGCTAGAGCCAAGCAAAAAGACTACAACCAACCCCCCTTGCAATGAGGAATGAGTCTTCCAATCGAAATCAATGGATTTACAAAATGCCAAATAAAACACGACAGGAACTGTATTCCGCTACCATACTTGATGATTTTTTTTTTTGATAATTCACCGTTGCTAAGCATATAATGACCGCTGTCAAGGAAAGTGGATTTTTTGCCGTCTTTCGTATCACTCAGCATGGAGTCTGGTAATTTATCAACTCCAGCATACTCGGCTGCTAAGCGACGTCAACGTCTTTAGCTGACTATTTCTCTTCTAATCAACACTACGAATGCTGATAACAAATAAATTGTAAAAAGACACACCGTGTGAAGTTATTTTTCAGTGTAATAAACAGGATAATATATAGAAGGTCGCCGGTCATTATCGAAAATAAGCCCCTTCAGGGCGGTGTCCGGTGTCCGGTTCGCCCTGTCTGGGCTTATTTTCCCGATAATGACCGGTGTTCTATACATTATCCCTAACTTATTACCAAGGTTTAGTCTGACATACCATGTTTTTACAGAGGTTTAGCTAGTCTGCTATTGCATGTTATTACCCAGGTTTAGCCAGCCTGCTATACCATGTTATTACCCTGGTTTAGCTAGTCTGCTGTTACATGTTATTACCCAAGTTTAGCTAGTCTGCTATAACATTTTATGGTCAACACAATTTCAGAAAAGAGAGGTATTTATTAGGTAATTTGCAGGCTAAATGTGAGGTCTCCTTAATTCACTGTGATCATTTATCCAACCCGGTATCACGCAATTTCGTGCTCATGCTCAGGAAAATGCATCTATCAAATCATCACCCAGAGCACGATCGTCCACTTTTTTCACTCGTACTCCAGAAATGTAAACCCATGCATTTTTACTTTGATTACACTTTACAGGATATATGCATGCATGTTACAGAGAAATAAATAATGGCCATAGGTTAACAAGGGCATATGGATATACACGTTAATTGGAGGAGTCCATAGCAACCACAATAGCAACCTTGACAGTCACGTGATGTGGCCCATTGAAAATAGGCCAAAATGAAATATTTAGAGCTGAAAACAATTATGTTTTCAGCTGTCGACCAATGTAGTAATACTACATTATGTTGGAAGACTGGGTTTAAGGGATGTGCTTATTTTCAGTTCTTGAGGTCTGCTGCAGAAATCAGAATAATCAGATTGATGTTTTCACATATCCATAACTAGAGGGCGCACTGCCACTTCCCTCACCCCCCCCCCCCCCCCCCTTCTGAAGTCGAAAAAATCCCAGAAAAGTTAAAAAGTAAAATGTTGTTCTACTTAGCATGAAAAATGTCAGAGAAACGCTCCCATTCATTTGCATGGGTTTACATTTCGTTCTGTGTATCACAAACAATTGTGCTCTGGGACACGATTCAATAGATACATTTTCGTGAGCGTCAGCATGACATAGCGTGATAACGGGTGGCTTTTATCCCTTATGTACATTGAAAAAAACCGAAGTTGTACCTATTTTGTATAGTTGGTGAACATACTTTGTCAGGGAACAAAACCAAATTCATTGTTTGACAGGGCTACCCGAAAGCTCTGGTTCTCCCCTCAGAGTGGATGTCACCTCAATCCTCCTCAAACCGCTCACCTTGGTGACGTGGGGAACCCCAGCAGAACGGGCCACGGGCGCTTTAGAGAAAGCCGCCGTAACAGACTCTTAAAACAAAAAGGTTAATTCAATCAAAAAGTGAACAAAGTTGTGGACATGCTGGTCTGACCCAGCAGGCTCGCAGAACCGGCTTCCCCCCGGCGGTGGCAGGTCTGGCGGCTGTCCTGGGCTTGGCTTAGTCCACGTCTGTAGGGAACAGTAACGGTTAGTCCTATGTCCTCCTTGCTGCTCTTAAAACACAACAATCCTAACATCTCTCCTGGCTTCAGTTCACAATATAATTTGTCCAAATTACTTCCTCACTGCACTTATGCTGAAGGGCAGATATGACATGAGTAAAGACAAAAGTGCGGCAATGTCAATGTTTAAATTGGTAGCAGTGGTCTCATGCAGATTCAGTACAAGGAAGACATTTGATCAGTTACATTGGTAACTGATGTTTTGCCATTACGATGGTTTCACCACTCAGACCGGAAGTGTCCTTAAAGTGTCTCTAATGAGCTCTAACACCCTGCTGCTGCTGCTGGACCCTGTCCAGACCCAAGGAAACACCTCATGACTGTCAACCACAGACACACATCATGACTGTCAACCACAGACACACCTCATGACTGTCAAACACAGACACACCTAATGACTGTCAACCACACACCTCATGACTGTCAACCATAGACACACCTCATGACTGTCAACCAAAGACACACCTCATGACTGTCAAACACAGACACACCTCATGACTGTCCAACACAGACACACCTCATGACTGTCCACTACAGACACACCTAATGACTGTCAACCACAGGCCTCATGACTGTCAACCACAGACACACCTCATGACTGTCAACCACAGGCCTCATGACTGTCAACCACAGACACACCTCATGACTGTCAAGCACAGGCCTCATGACTGTCCACCATATGAATGTCCACCACAGACAGGCCTCATAACTATCCACCACAGACAGACCTCATGACTGTCCAACAGACAGATCTCATCTGTCCACCAGACAGGGCTTATGACCACAGACAGGCCTCATGACTGTCCATCACAGGGCTTTTTTATTGTCCACCACAGACAGACCTCATGGCTGTCAACCACATGACTGGCTACCACAGACAGACCTCATGACTGTCAACCACATGACTGGTTACCACAGACAGGCCTTATGACTGTCAACCACATGACTGGCTACCACAGACAGGCCTTATGACTGTCCACCTCATGATGTTCCACCACAGACAGGCATTATGACTGTCAACCACATGACCGTGTGTCAACGACAGATAGACCTTATGACTGTCTACCACAGGGCTTCTTATTGTCCACCACAGGGGTTCTGAAAGACAGCTGGTCTCTGTCCATGACGCTGATGTGCTGAATAGTGCTGCCCATCCACCTTCTGGAGCGATACTGTCCTTGGTTGCTATGACAGCAGACCTTGTATGCCTGATTCCTATGGCGGGCACACACTCTTAAGTTGTACTTATATTCTGATTCATATGGCGGACACACACTCTCTTAAGTTGTAGTTATCTTATATATATACTATTTCAATTGTGATCACTTCCTTTGATTGGTCACAGCCACACAAGTCGTTTTGATAAAAGAGAGGGTGGCAGTAGATTTAAAGCATGGCAACCTGCAGGCCACAAGAACACAATGAAATGGTGGGCCGGGTTTTCCTTTGGCCATCGGGACATTTTTAACCATATTAAATACATGTGAAAAACAGAAACACTGAAATTGCATGCAGACTTTACAGATGGAATATGACTGCCAAGGCTCCCATTGCATTGTTGTTTCTGGTTTAGATTAGCATAGCCTGTAAAGAATAGATCACATCACTAATACAGGCTATACTAATTAAAACCAGAATCATCAAACCACTCCACTCCAGGGGGTCTGCAACCGATCTCAGCCGAAACCTAAACGGAAACGGAGAATGGTGTGTGTGTGTGTGTGTGTGTGTGTGTGTGTGTGTGTGTGTGTGTGTGTGTGTGTGTGTGTGTGTGTGTGTGTGTGTGTGTGTTGTGTGTGTGTGTGTGTGTGTGTGTGTGTGTGTGTGTGTGTGTGTGCGTGTGTCGTGTGTGTGTGTGTGTCTGTGCGTGCGTTTGTGTGTGCGAGCATGTGTTTAATGTGTGTTTTGGACATGTCTCTACCCACTCTGCAGGGGATTGACTCAAGTAACCCTAAACACTTGGCTAGGTGATTCGACAGAGCTCCAACCTAGTTCCCATAAATGTAATAACTTCAAATAATACAATTAATCTGGATAACCTTTCAGGCACCGCTTGTGATTCTCACTATTCACTCATGTAGATACATTACAGCACATTTTGATCTTAGGCCCTGTCACACAATGCCAGAATTGACGGGCCAAAAGCCAGCAGAGGGCGGATCTTGGGGGGGGGGGGGGGGGCAATGATATTGCCAGACTGTCGGAGAAGTGCCTCTGGGGGAAAAAAGGCGAGGTTGCCGAGATGCACATCTTCCAAAAGTACAACAATTTCCAGTTCACGGTTGAAGAAAGAATAACCTCCATCTCTTTCCAATGAATGTTGACGGGTTCATTTAAATGCCTTTTATTTTCAATGTGCTTCAATTGCGCATTTGATGAACTTTCTGAATCCCTTCCCTGTAGGGCTAGAGCCCCAAGATTGACAATAATAGTAGACCTTAATGTCCTGATTCATATTAAAAAGGACCAGACGTCTCTATCTCTCTCTCCTATCATTCACCCCATGTTGATAACTTTTGTAGTCTTTCCAAAATCATTTTCGCCTTCCTTCATTGATTGTTCTCACACTTTACATTTTTTTTTCTTTGTCATGATTATCTTGTCTTAAATGTGTACGAAGCAAGCCAACATTAACTTTGGCGTTGCCCCAAAAAAACACGTCAGATAAGTACGTCCCAAAGATGAACAGTAAATGTCCAGCCAGGGTCACTCAAAATCTCATTTTTAATTAAAGAACATCCTCAGTTATCCGTAAAATAGAACACAAAACATAACAGAAGAGATTGATTCAAACATGAAGCTGCGTTGTTTCAGGGGTAGCAGCTTCCATTCAACCACCACGGAGAAGAAAGTAAACTCCTAGCGAAGAGTGTGAAAATAAAATTGACATTTCTCGCTAGGAAGTTGTCTTAACACATTTTAATGCTTCTTAATATATCATTGCTTTTACAACTGAGAATAAGATGAATTTAATCCATCCATTTTGATTTGTCTGACAGAAACTTGACTCACATCTTGCTGGTTTCTTTGATAATTGGAACTGTACCAGCGAGGGCTCATATGGGTGGTCTTGGCTCATATTGACCAACAAACTATTCTGTCGTTTAGGTTGGAGTATGAGTGAAAAAGTTTCAACAGTCCGATATCTCAGTAGAATCTTTTCTTGTTCTTGCATTGTGGACCTTTGTGAAATTCCACTGTCACTTGCAGCAAGGAACACAATATTTCAATCAATAATATTAGCATTGGTCAGAAATGACTGATTTCTCGTTTTAATGACCTTGATGCTTTTGAAATTCAACTTAACATATGGGCCTTGTCACTGATATATCCAACCCAGTCTCACGGAAATACGTGACACTGTCACGTCATCTAATCTATTCATTCGTGAGCTGGGACACGTAATTTCTTTTTTTTTCATGCCAAAAAGTGCAAATTTCTCAAAATATGACAGCTTTTGGCCACCGGTTTCTACTTTCACCTTTGATTCTGAGAAATTGTGACAATTCACCGATATATTTAATGCAGGTGCGCTGCTCTGTCGGCAAACCCCGACGGAAAAAAGGAAGCTGCTTCATCTCTTCTTTTTAGTATGAGTTTGAAATTTGAGCTTCTCGCACAAAAAAATTGAAATTACGTGTCCCAGATCACGAATGAATAGATTAAATGACGTGACGTGACAGTGTCACGTATTTCCGTGTGACTGGGTTGATACATCACAGCAAATTGTGCAATCATTGTTATTTGTTCCAATCGATGGACAGCCCTACTCTATTTATGTAAAGGAGAACACAAAATTCAGGTGACAATTCATAACAGAATCTACTGCATCAAGGCTCTGAGGCACTCTGTATTGATTCCAAATATGTCTTCTCCTTTGTCAGTGTGTGTGTTAATATGTGTGGGAGTGTGTGTGGGCCTTTTTGGGAGTAGAAAAAGACCCAGTGCTGAGGAATATATTAAGAATATAACATACGTTATGGCAGTGTTTGGAATGGGACGCTTTGTCTCTGCTTCCTTCATGTTTTTATTAGGGGGTACAATGCAGGTGTTGCCATATTGAGAGGAGGTTCCCCCTTGCCCCCCCCTCCCCCATGTCTACGCCCATGCTATATTACTAAATTAGTAAAGTATTATGCTATGTATCATGTGTTATAGTATCTGCTACTATTATTATGTCCTATGTGATCCCAATTATAGTTAATGCTACACATGCTACGTAGTATGCGTTAAATATAACAGTTGATGCTTCTTATTCTATGTAGTATGTGTTGTATAGTAGCATCTCATCCTTGTTGTGTTATATCATTTGTTATATAAAAGACTGCAACAAGATGTGGCAACAAGGAGGAAGAGCACCTTCAGTGTGCTGGGGCGTTGTGTCTGAGCAGAACGGGTGTTGGGTGCATCCTGCTGGTTCTGACCTGCCTGCCACACGCACAGCCTACCAGTGGGCTGTGGAGACGAGAATAAAACTTGCTTAGTCCGTTTTTATAATTCAACCACACAAAATAAGTTGCCTTTCTCAGCATCTCAGCAGCATTGTATACGGCACTGCCCGGGCGGTTTGTATCGACACTAATTATTAATTCCCTCTTGGGGATGTGTAAAAAACAGTTTTTTTTCTATAAGTCAATGTAGGTGATGTGATCCCCGCAGAAACAGGCTGAAAGGGGGAAGGATGACAATGACCATGTCGGTAAACGTTATAGATATGATTTGGATTGGGATCAAATTAAGATGACGACGTTGAATGGAGCATGATTCTATGACATCGTCGCTCCAATCACAGACAGACATTTAAAAGGGAGTGGTTGTTGGAAGTAAAGAGCGGGGTCGATATCCTGATGCCTTTATTGATTACAGTTCCAATGCAGTGGCCTAGTGCACGGTTGGCCTACAGTGTTTTGTTCACACTCCGGACGCACATTCAAATCACTATTTCTTTCCAGGAGTGAAAGGACGATAGGCAAACTGTCGTGTTCTCGCATATAGCCCTCATCCATAGATGGTTTTATTTGTGTAGAAACATTGTAAGCCTACCTCTAACTGCAGCCTTTGCATCCACTGCGGAGATCATGTCTATGATCCCCGCAGTAGATGCAAGGCCTGCGGATCAAGTCATGAAATTGCTTATAACCTTGTTTTCCGATATTATTCCGACATTTTTTAACTAAGAAAATTCATGAAAGGGCCATGCTGAAACTTATTTGAGAGTTGTACTAGAATTTCTCGGACTTAGTAATGGTCAAAATGGCCGCACCAAGGCGCCTCTTACGTTGAGCTCATTTTCGGGGGAAGCAAGCATCTATGTTTCTTGCCGACTTTCAGAATAATATATTTTGTTTTTACGGCACTCTCACTTGTTTCTCTCAGCGGGTTTCTCACACGATTCCCTTGTAATCACTAAGATTCTGGCTAATAGAAATTAGCAGAAAACTCATTTTAACTTCTTTGTTGCTCAATATGTCAGAGTTTCACCAGCATACCTGAACCATCTCGTGCAAATGTACAACTGCCCTTAACTTGGGCCCTGTAAAGATAACGTTCCCTCTTCTAGTTTAGCCATTGCCAGTGCACAAGTCAAAGCTCTCTCCAGTCTGCCTAACTGGAGAGAGAGAGAGAGAGAGAGAGAGAGAGAGAGAGAGAGAGAGAGAGAGAGAGAGAGAGAGGAAGAGAGAGAGAGAGAGAGAGGAGAGAGAGAGAGAGAGAGAGAGAGAGAGAGAGAGAGAGAGAGAGAGCACACACAGAAAGAGAGTGGGAGAGCGAGTCAGAGAGAGAGAGAGAGAGAGAGAGGAGAGAGAGAGTGAGAGAGAGAGAGAGAGAGAGAGAGAGAGAGAGAGAGAGAGAGAGAGAGAGAGAGAGAGAGAGAGAGAGAGAGAGAGAGAGAGAGAGAGAGAGAGAGAGAGAGAGAGAGAGATTTTTAAAAAGAAATAAACAGTCGGCTTTGGCAGCTAGAGATGTTTCTCAGATGTAGCTCAGACTGAGTCTAAATTTGGAAGAGATTAATTACAAAAAATGTGTACTCTACAAGTATTTGTAGAAAGAGACCATAATATGATGTTCAATTTGAAAACAATTTGTCATTGAATTTCTTTTACATAGTCCTAGCCTACATAATCTTAAAAAATCGAACATGCGGAGAACCTCTATTAAAATGTAGAGTTAAAATTTGACACGCAGGCTAACAACCTTCATATTATCGAGTGTGCTAATGAGTCTGAAGGGATTTGAGTGAGAGGAGGCACGGATTAAATAAATAATATAGCGATATAACAATATAACAAACATAACCATATAACAATATCAAACACAGAGACTGTACTAGAATTTCTTGGACTTAGTAATGGTCAAAATGGCCGCCCCAAGGGGCCTCTTACGTTGAGCTCATTTTCGGGGGAAGCGAGCATCTATGTTTCTTGCCGACTTTCAGAATAATATATTTTGTTTTTACGGCACTCTCACTTGTTTCTCTCAGCGGGTTTCTCACACGATTCCCTCGTATCACTAAGATTCTGGCTAATAGAAATTTGCAGAAAACTGATTTTAACTTCTTTGTAGCTCAATATGTCAGAGTTTCACCAGCATACCTGAACCATCTCGTGCCCTTAACTTGGGCCCTGTAAAGATAACGTTCCCTCTTCTAGTTTAGCCATTGCCACTGCACAAGTCAAAGCTCTCTCCAGTCTGCCTAACTGAAGAGAGAGAGAGAGAGAGAGAGAGAGAGAGAGAGAGAGAGAGAGGGAGAGAGAGAGAGAGAGAGAGAGAGAGAGAGAGAGAGAGCGAGAGAGAGAGAGAGAGAGAGAGAGAGAGAGAGAGAGAGAGAGAGGAGAGAGAGAGAGAGAGAGAGAGAGAGAGAGAGAGAGAGAGAGAGAGAGAGAGAGAGAGAGAGAGAGAGAGAGAGAGAGAGAGAGAGAGAGAGAGAGAGAGAGAGAGAGAGAGAGAGAGAGAGAGAGAGAGAGATTTTTTTTCGGCTTTGGCAGCTAGAGATGTTTCTCAGATGTAGCTCAGAGCTCAGAGACTGAGTCTAAATCTAATAGAGATTAATTACAAAAAATGTGTACTCTACTGTTTGTAGAAAGAGACCATAATATAAGAGTTCAATATGAAAACAATTTGTCATTGAATTTCTTTTACATAGTCCTAATAGCCTACATAATCTTAAAAAATCGAACATGCGGAGAACCTCTATTAGAATGTAGAGTTAAAATTTGACACGCAGGCTAGCAACCTTCATATTATGGAGTGTGCTAATGAGTCTGAAGGGATTTGAGTGAGAGGAGGCACGGATTAAATATATAATATAGCGATATAACAATATAACAACATAACCATATAACAATATCAAACGCAGAGACTGACTTTTGTAATTGGATGATTTGTCAAGCGTCATAAATATATAGGCCTAGTCAAAGATAAACAGCGAGGCGACATCCGTAAAGCACATTTCAATGTCAGCTGGGATGTGATAAAGCTGAGATAAATAAAATACCTACGCCTACAAACACAGAGAACAGATAAACTCACCAGTTCCTTCTGCTCCTCAACCTCAACATCCTCGCTGTGTCTGATTGAGTGACGTTAGACATCTCCCGACGTCTAGAAAATTATGGAAACCCTCAATAGACTCAATAAAAAGACTCTAGCGCTTGTGATCGGAGTGGCTGACTTTCACCAGACACCCCAACGTGAAGGAGACTGAGGAGACAGCTTCTTAGAAATAAAGGATTCTGCAGCTCCGAATCGCCCAAATCCTCCGCTTCAACCTGCATACCCTAGACGGGCTTCCTCCGAAGAACTGATCCCAGAACAGCCGAACTAATGACGAGTTAAACACTCACCTCGAGAAGTGGGAGCCAACTGTTGGTCGTGGAGTTAGAGCGGCAACAGCCTGATTCCAGAGCAGCGTCTGAAGCACTGCGAGGTTTGAACTGGAAGGCAAGTTGAGACCAACCCAGCTCTCTCATCCGTCTCCTCTTCTCCATTCACAGTCTTTGTTTGGCAGTAGTGAAGTAGTGCAGTGAAGGAGACAGAACCAAGTCATTTAGATCATATTATACAACAATGTCATTATCAAACAACAATTCAACCGCTTGACTTTTCTTCATTTAAATTCAATTCAGTTAAAATGACTGAACCAGCAAACCACATGAGAAGTCAATTTAAGTAGCCTACATGTAAGACAGGAAACGTAGGCCTATCTATTTATTTTATTGCTCTTTCATACCTTTTGTTCCAAAGTATCTCATGCGAGCGCATACCTTTATCAACCGTCATTACATATTAATTAATTAGTGATAATTTCTACATTTAAGTGACTCTAATTCCTTGAATATAATTAGGGTTTACAGGTAGGGCTGAGGATTTGGGATTGAACCAAGAACCATTCCACTGGGACTCCACTCTAGGGACCATGGATTACCAAACAGCACAATCCAATTTAATAAGGGCTGCTAAATTGCTCCTACAAATAGTATAATGCAATGATATGAGCGCACGCCCACACCCACACATACACATACACACTGGGGCGTATCACCAACTTCTGGGCCCTATGTACAAGAGGTTCTGATGGTGGGGGGCGCACTGGGCACAGTGTGGGGCTCCTACCACTAGGGGGTGGTAGAAAAATCTAAAGAAAAAAAAGAATAAAAATCCAAAAATAAATAAATAAATACTTCCCATGGGCCCCCCCAAGCCTGTCCACCTTACACCCCCAGTACGTCGGCCCTACACACACACACACACACACACACACACACACACACACACACACACACACACACACACACACACACACACACACACACACACACACACACACACACACACACACACACACACACACACGGGGGGGCTGTGTCTCAGGGTCACAGGAGACCTGCTCCTTCGTCTAAGAACAAAATGAGGTCCCCTCTCTCTCCTTGTACGGGCAGGAGACTCGGACCTGCTCAACCATCCCGGTGTAGCGCTGAACCAAAGGCCCGCTGAACATATGGACATGGGGCAAAGTAAGGTTCGAAATGGCACTGAACCCCAGAGCCAGAGCGATAGTTATTAACTCTGGAAAATATTAAAGACACATATTTGTGCCTCTGATTGATTAATATTATTGGAAATCGCATTCAACAGTTAATAAGATTTACATAGAAATAGATAGTGATTCATTATGTAAACGGTCTTGGGAGTACCGATCAATAGTTGATTTTTCCAATGAGATTCACTCATTCCTCTGAATGATTACCTTAAGAAGATAATGATTTTAGATGATGACGTATTCGGTCCATGTGTGGATTATTGTTCTGGGAATGTACATTAGGCCTACATTTCCAGGGCACTGGTGCAATATTTTTCAGTGATTTCCCACTGAAACATGTTCAGTAGAATCCTACTGAGTCACAAGGGTTTTCAGCACCACCAGAAAGAAAGAGAAAGTCGCCGGCTAGACGCGCGGCAGCGCCGCGCCGCCAAACGAGGCTTCACGTCACCGTTCTATTCCCTAGCGTCGCCGCCCCTCAAAAAGCGCTTATTTCAAGTTGTTTGGTACATTACGGCTTGATACAAGGTCCTGTACATATGGAGACTCTTTGATGCACTAGACTAGATGAATAATTCCACAATGCAAAAGGAATGAGCAATGAAAGCTAGTGTGCAAAGTGACTAAACCGTCATTGTAAGCAAAAAAAACAGAGGATCATGGGCATCAGGGCCATATAGTCATAAAACAACTGGTATAACGTTATGGTAGTTATCTGGTAGGCTATAACGTTATCTGCTTCTTTCAAAACATATCACAACGGTGCTGCAGCGCGCCGCTTCCTATTGGTGCGAGGGGCGGCTTTCGACGCGCGTGAAATGCGCACCGCTGCGCTTCGGCGCCGGTGTGCGGCCGGCTTTAGGCTTCTTCCATTCCCAACAGAGATTAGCTTCAGAATTAACATCAGGGACAGAGAAAGATGTAAGATATTTTGATTACCTTATAATTTTTTGCACCCAATTTATTAATTTGTGAATATATCTAAAATTAAATTCGACAGCACAAATTACCTATTTTGTGGCCTCAAAATTTAAGATTTTGTCGAGCTGAAATTTTCATGCCGACAAATACAAAGTATTTGTAACAAATTACATTTTGACAACAGAAATTAATATCTTGGACGTAAATATATTATATTTTCCTTCCTGTCAAAATATTAAAACCTTTTGCCGTCCCCTGCCACGCAAGTTCCAACCGGATGTGCTGCAACTCCCTCACACAGGGAGGATCAGAAGAGAAGACGCTAAGCATCGGGATGTTGTAGCGACATGCAGTACTAAAAGAAGAACATAAAACTATGAAAATAAGTGTCATTATTATATTTGATTCCATTCGTTGTATCAAGAAGGGACCTCGGGTCCAGAGGTCTGTCTAGTCCAGGGGTCTGTCTGTCTAGTCCAGGGGTCTGTCTGTCTGGTCCAGGGGTCTGTCTGTCTGGTCCAGGGGTCTGTCTGTCTGGTCCAGGGGTCTGTCAGAGTTCACCTAGCTCTGCAGAGTCCCCCCCCCCCCCCTCCCACCCCTCCTACTTGTTGTATGTTGTTCCAGGGGTCTATGCAGCGTTACACACGTTTGATGTGCTTTGTTTCACTATTCCCTCCTCAGTCCTTAAGAACGACTGACTGAGTCAAGATACAGGCGACCATCGCGAGCTATCGGGCTGTGCATCCTGCTCATGGAGGCTCACAAGTGGGCTGGAACCCAGAGCCTTCTGGCTAGAGTACGTTCTGGAAGCTGTTGCCACTCCAACACCCACCACATCACATGTCCGTTGTTATATATAAAATAATATATATATATATATATATATATATATATATATAACAGCTGTTGGAGACAGATCTGAGTGAATGGCTGCAGACTCTTAAAGATCAGGCGGTCATTAAGAAACCCAAGGTGTGTGTGGAACACAAAAGGTCCTTGTCTGTTTCTGAGTGACATTTGATTAAGTCTTGACCTCTTCATGCTAATGTATCTCATCAGTCTGACAAAAGTGTTGGACCAAAGCTTACAAAAGGGTTGTAAACTGCTGAGTGAGGTCGTTTTTGCATGAATAGATGTCGTAAAACATAATGATCTAATCCAACATGAATAATATATTAATAATAAGACTGAATCGCAGGGGTTCTGGATTATGGATGGGCTTGCTGTGACACACAATCGAGGAAGGCGCTGAAGCCCGCATGATTATTCTGATGGTGACTGCTATCCCATAATACTCATTTGTCCTGCTGGCTTTCCAGCTTAATGGAATCAACACACGGAAATGACAGCGCTCTTTATTGGTTCCATCTTCACTTCCCGTGTCCTGGGCTGTTGGTGATGGCTGCAGGTGTGAGCGCCCTGCTGCAACAATCAAAGGCTTCAGATCTGACCAATCAGAGCCCACAGAGCAAGGTGTGTTTGACACACGCACACACACACACACACACACACACACACACACACACACACACACACACACACACACACACACACACACACACACACACACACACACACACACACACACACACACACACACACACACACAGACAGCACACACAGACAGACAGACAGACAGACAGACAGACACATACACACACACACACACACACCATGATGCAACTCACCCTCCTCATACAAGAAAACAAAATAATTTGACTTATCCCTGATGATCCTTGCCTCAGCTCCTTCCCTCAGCAGTATGCCCTCATCCCCTATTTCAATAATTTGCTTTTGTCGCTCTGCAGGAATACCCCCTGCTCCTTTATTTTTGGCTTATTTTATTTCATGACAGATCCTGTTCCTACTCTGTGCTCAAAAGCTGATCCAGTGAACTTAATTCACTGCTAAGTATATAGTTTATATACTCTAAAGAAGTATATAACTGTTATACTGTATATAACATTCAGCCAAGACAACTCAATGAGCATACTTCTTAATCACAAACATCTTAACAGTATTGCATTATCGCAGGTGAAAGAAGAGCTTTAACATACTAACTACACTATAGGCCAAGACGCGGATTAACGCACAGCCCTACGCTAGGGGCCCACGTCTGCAAGGGGACATGGATTGGCCAGACTATTCTCAATTTTTTCTTAAAATAAAAACTTGAACCCTATTTGCCCATAGCAAGAAACATTAAAAAATGAAGCAGCTGATTGGGTAGATTTCTTGGTCATGTGGCCAGTTCTTAAAGTCAATTTTCAAAATGTATGCTAGTTCAAGATGGACTGAGATCCACGATGGGTCAAAACAGACTGAATCACCGTTCTCAGATTTGTCCAATGAAAGCGATATTCTGCGCAAATTGGATTTTACCAGCCTGATTAAGGAGTTCAATGTCAGAAAAACTTCTAAAGAGTATGAATATGTACTATGATTGTGGTTCTGTGGCATTATTTCTGTTATTATGTCCTGCTACTATGTTTATCTGTTCTTTGTTTTATACCCCTGAGTATTGCATAGCAGTTCGATTTGTGTCTCTGTAAGGAAGTTGGGATGTTGCCTCAGTAAAACACGGTGTTGTGTACTGCGTGAGCCGCACATTTTACCATACAACAGTATGTACACAGGCACATTTCAGTACCGTACATACAATATGCACGCATATCATATCTTGAGGTCGCTGGCAATTCCTGTCCTCAGAAGGCCTGTATTTCCTGATTAAAGGAGTGGCTGTGGGAGAGCTGGATGTCAAAGTGTGGAAGCTGGGGTCCCTATCTCCAGAGAGAGAGCTGGGAGCCCAGAGGACAGGGTCCCTAACCCAGGACTCAACCGCAGGTGGGCCGCTGGCCCGCGCGGCCAGCGGCCCACCTGCTGAGACCAGGGGGCTGCGACCAGAGAGGTCTGACACCAGGGAGGTCCGCTGTCCAGCGCCCCCCGCCCTGGGACCAGGGGTCTGAGGAGACCAGAGAGGTCTGCCCCATTAGTGGTCTCCCTTAACATTTAATTGATACATGAAATAAAACGCATTATGAGATTGATCCAAGAATCAAAACACTGAACAGAACACCTTTTTAGTTTGCCAACCAAGCCATGACTCTTAGACGGGCACTTCCCCTTTAAATCCTAATTATTTTTCTTATATCTGTATAGGGCTTATATTGTATATAGAATGTATGATTATACAGTTATTTAAGAATTGTTTATTATATTGTGGTTTTGAAGCACACCATGAAGAAAGAGGCTGAAAGAGGATAGAGTTAGTTCCATGTAACATGGGGAATTTAACCTGTGTAGCCACACATGGATTTCTAGGGTAACAGCATTGGATCTGCCTCAACGCATTGTGCGACATATTGGTGATTCGCTGCATTAATATCACTTTACATATTGAATTTGTGTGTGTGTGTGTGTGTGTGTGTGTGTGTGTGTGTGTGTGTGTGTGTGTGTGTGTGTGTGTGTGTGTGTGTGTGTGTGTGGTGTGTTGTGTGTGTGTGTGTGTGTGTGTGTGTGTTGTGTGTGTGTGTGTGTGTGTGTGTGTGTGTGTGTGTGTGTGTGTGTCACACACGCCATGACCGGCTTGTTGATCTGATTTCCAGCAATGTTAACCAAGTATTTCTAGAAAATGTGACCATGTACAAACATTCACGCATCATGCCGGAATGGTTTAACAGCTCTATTGATGTGTTTTGTAGCATCCCAAATACCCCTGATGTTGTGTTTTTAAACAGAGACAGAAGGGAAGTGCTCTTACTTGAGATAGGCTGTGTGTTTGATCTGTACATGGAAATTGCTTTCAATGATAAAATCGTTAAATACCAGCCCATTCTGGAAATACTAAGGGACCTAGGCTACCAATGCAAGCTAATAGTGTTTATTTTTGGCAGCTTGGGGCATGTCCACAACCGTGTTTTCAGTGGGTTAAGGCTGGCTGGGCTCTCCAGCAGAAAATCGAAACAATTAGCAAAGTTCTGCTCCATATCAGCAGTGATAGGCAGTCTGGCAGTGTGGCGCAGGAGATGTTTTTTGTACCCTTGAACAAAGACCTATCTTATCTGAAATATTTGAATCCTGTCTCTTGTAATGTGATTGGTGGATTCAAATAAAGAAGTGTGTGTGTGTGTGTGTGTGTGTGTGTGTGTGTGTGTGTGTGTGTGTGTGTGTGTGTGTGGTGTGTTGTGTGTGTGTGTGTGTGTGTGTGTGTGTGTGTACAACCTGCACACATCTCGTCGACACTGTAACACGTCACTATATAATTATTTGTTATTTGATTATCCAAAAAATTATAAATTGTAAGATTGGAAATTATGCAGATGCCAAGAGAAAGTAAGCTCCAACATTTCAGTGGTTTAACTGGTTTCCATGCATACTGGGGTGCTAGAACGTGTGACTCTAAACTCATAACCTCTATAAACTCAAACATGACATCTACAAGGTGTATTTATTTTGGTTGTTTCTTAGGTCTCATCTTAGATGAAATAAAAAGGATTTTAGCACTCTGTCTCATTGTGCTGCATTTTAATTCCCAGCAATACACATCTCTCTACACATCAAAATCATGCAAATCCCTCGTTTCCTCCTGTGTTCAGTCACTCGTACACATTTGTGTCACACACACGTAACTTGAAGGGTAAACTGTTCCATGTGAAATAAAATATGAAAATAAACATGACAAAAGCAAGAAAAGAAAAGTACACATTGAAGAAATACCCCTTAATAGTAGAGTGTTTCAGAGGGACGCTAATCATGTTATTGCAGTAACTTCACATTGATCATCAATGCAAGAAAATATAATAAAAGTTTTTAAACTGAATTTGATGATATCACATCGACATATCATGAGATTGGTAGATTATACTATATTATAAAATACATACATCCGCAATCCATAAAATTGAACAATATTATGTGATTCATATAGCGCTTGACTATATGGGTTAGCACACATTTCAAAGCTATCCATAATTTAGCATTGTATGGATTTTAGGCTTTGCCATAAAGATGTCCACCAATAAATTATACCTCTATTATAATATGGTATCTTAAGCATTAAGACTCACCAGCAATTTAAAGTTGCTTCACCTATAACTTTATAAAACAAATCAGAAAACAATGTATTGGCAAATAAAAAGTCCTATAAGATGTTTTACTTTGTATGTTTTACAATTTCACTTTACAACAGTCAGCTTCTACTATATGAAGTCCGTGAATGGCAATTGCTGGAGCCTTAATCAACCATCAAAGTATTTTTGTTAACTTATAGAACATTAAACACAGACCATTATTATAAGTTAAATTAGATAACAGGATTTACTCTTTTCATATGGATGCATTCTTGGCCAATGATTTGTAAATATACAATGGCAGCCACACAAAACCTGGATCAAATATTAGACATAGGTCTTACCAATATTTTAAAGAACTCTAAAAAAAACCTTTTCTTAACATAGATCATTTATTTTTGTTTTGTCATAAACTCTTCCATTACACTTGCATAATAAACATGCAATGTTTTTTTGTCGTTTTTTTCTGTCGTTTTTTTGGATAAGGTGGATAAAAAGAGAGGAAATCGGTTGTATTGCATAAGAGCATCACGGAAATAAACGATATACTAATGAAAAATGCCTACTTCAAGTGTTTCTTTAAAACTCTTCCTCGTTGCTCGAAGTTCCCTTTAAGCGTGAAAACACAGCATGTGAGAGCAGAGGAGAGCCCTCCCCTCTCCGCCGGGTATTGTGCATTCTGAAAACAAATCTCAAACAACAACGTACATTGTTTAACCTATCTATCTAGTCGCATTCTTTAAACAAGATATTCGTAGTGCCAAGATTTGAACTTTTAAACAAAGCCTGCGTGAATTTCCATGGCTTGCGCTGCTTTGTAAACTTAGTTTCCACCTCAAATCATTTCCAATGGAGACGCTTCAGATGTTCCCTTACAAAGACAAGGTGTCAGCACCCCCTTCTCTTTATCCCGTCCCTAACTCGAAGAGCTACCACTCTCACCTATACACACTCACTCAACCAAACACACGCACCGATGCACGCCCTCACACACTCACTCATACACACGCATCCATACACACACACACACCTATGCACACAGTCTCGAGAGTTGGGTACTAACTGATAACATGTCTTTACGATTACAAAATCCGAATCCACTAAAAGAAATTGATGTTCTCAACCTATCTTACAATACTTTTGTATTTTGACACTTAAAATTCTAAAGAATAACATCACTTACTATTAATTAATAGTATTATCTTTTCATGACGTATGGCAATTTTATTTTATGAAAGGTTTAGCAATTTGCTACAGAAAAGTGTAGGCCTACTATAGAAAACAAAGTAAATCGGACCCGGTTAGAGAAAGCCACATGTTGTCAACAGCAGTGTCCCCTGTTGTCGAAAGAAAACGTGAAGTAGAACGGCTCTGAAGGTTCGTCCAATAGAAAATGCTTAAGGGTGAATATCTTCTACACTTGGCTATTCTAATATAGCATGTCTTTGAATTCTGAGAATTGTTGAAATGTTTCCACAGTTGCTCAAATAAATTGTAAATGCCAAGAGTTAAACCTACAGTCTATTGCATCGTCTCGGGGTTCTGTAGGGATGTAATCACATCTCAGCGGGGGGTGAGAAGCTGGAGGTTTAGAGGGATTTCAAACCAGAGACATAAAGAACAACCAACAGGTAGGAGTACTTTGAAGAATGGTGGGATTCAATTGAACAAAGAATGAACCGCCAAGAGGAGAATAATATTAAGCTATAGATTAAATATATTAGTATTCAAATGACTATTTCGTCGTTTAGCAGATGCTTCGGTCCAAAGTGACTGAGTGAATTAAGATGTGTCATTAAGGACAGGTGAGTGGAAGCATGGCGCTGGCCTGCTGAGGATTGAACGCAGTGCCTTTGGGCTGCGAGTCACCACACTGTGCTATCCTCATCTCATTCATCACGTCATGGAAATGGGCCCCTATTCTAGTCTTAAAAGGTGCTGTGGGTAATAATACTGTGAGTGAAACGCTCGGTCAGAATATCTGCTTTTGAGTTGACGGCCTGCCTGTGGATGAAACTTGGGACGGGCCTCCATCTTGCCTGTCCATCACAGATGATCCCTTCTTAGTCCTCTCTAATCCCACCTACAGCAGCTTCAATTGGATCGTTCAGCGCTGTTACAGTTGACCGTGCCATTTACAATGTGGTTTTTGACTGACTGGCATTCCAAGCGCAGCTTGACCGTACTCTGTTGTTCTCACACACACACGCACCTATAAAACTGTTCCCCTTAATCTCCTTCTCCATCTTGCATAGCTCTTCCCTGGCTTCAGTAAGGCACTAGGTCTCTCTCTCCCGTTGACCACTTCCTGTCCGTTTAGCCTCGGGGGGGGCTTCTCGAGGCATCGAAGGGCTAGTCGTAACGCACATGCAACATGCACCGTGTACACATTCAACCGCTTCTCCAAAAGTCAACGGCATCTCGATCGCATTTCGGTCTACAATCATTATGTTGACATCCATTTGTCAGCATTACAAACATTGCGACCAGGTTCTCTCTGCTCTCTTTATTCACTAAAGTCCCCGTCCTGGACCCTATCACCCTGTCTCTGTGCCCCCCCCGTCGCCTTCACCTCTGTGTCCTGCTTGTCAGAGTCAAGTTAAAGGCGTCATATCAAGACAAACACGTTTCACGTATCGCGTCAAAGTAAATCATTGATGATGTCAGGATGACAGAGAAGCAAACTAAGGAGTTAGCTGAACTGGATTGTTTTTAGGACCAAACTATATATATATATATATATATATATTAAAAAAAAAGATGGGTGGTAGTGGTGGTAGTTACACGCGGTGATGAACCATGAGTGTAATAAGGGTTAGGGTCCAGTGAACCCTGACCCCAGGAGCTGAGCAGAAGGGGGGCGGTAGCATGAATGGGTGCCTGTAGGACTGCATCGGCTCCCGGTACGAGGGGGGGGGGCCCGGATCCCAGAGACCAGGACGTGGCGTGCGATGTGTGTGGGGCAGAGGTTTTGGGGGGGCGAGGGGCCCTGGGGAGGATGCTATGCGGAGGGCCCGCTGGGGCGGAGCGAGGTGCGGTGGGGGGGTGGGGGGGGGTGATGCTGTGTCACCACCAGCCCCCCCAAGGGTCATTAGGAAGGAAGACAAGAGTCTGTTGTCTGCTGCTCCAGAGCCGTCAGTTGAGCTGGTCCTCATACTGCTTCCGGAAACAGTCGCCGGCAGGAAAGAACTCCCAGCAACGCTCCTGGTACATCTTCCACACATAGGACTCCTGCAGGAAACACTACAGTTAATATATAACATTTAACATAACATGGTGCATCTTCCACACATAGGACATATCATTTAATATTTAATATCACATGGTACAACTTCCCACAGGACTCCTGCAGAACAAAAATGAACAAACAATGGATCACAATGGATCAAATAACATATATATGCTAACAAAGAAAATATATGACATACATAATATAACATATATAATATGATATGTAACATATATCAGAACATAGTTAATATTCCATTAACTATGATCTATATCTCTGTATATGAATATACATATAATATAAAATTATATATTAAGTGCTTCAGTCCCAGGGGTTAGTGACCGGAGGGGGTTGTGGCTTAGGGGTACCCCTTCAGGGCTTAGTGACCTGAGAGGGGGCGTGACTTAGGGGTACCCCATCAGGGCTTAGTGACCTGAGAGGGGGCGTGACTTAGAGGTACCCCTTCAGGGTTAGTGACCTGAGAGGGGGCGTGACTTAGTGGTACCCCTTCAGGGTTTAGTGACCTGAGAGGGGGCGTGACTTAGAGGTACCCCTTCAGGGCTTAGTGACCTGAGAGGGGGCGTGACTTAGGGGTACCCCTTCAGTTAGAGTAACATGGTACTATAGGAAGCTCCATATTTCTTCTCTGCGTCTATGCTTTGGTTCTTCTTATCATGTCCTTGTTCTTCTGACTCCCCAGGTGTCCACGGCTCACAGGACGTAGGAGAACGGAGGTACACACTTTTCAAACCCTTCAACCCAAAATGCAGGGTGGAAGTCGAAACAGGAACGTGGTTCTTTACCTGTCCTGTGTGCTCTGTTTCATCCTTGTTGATTAGATACATCACGAAAAACCTGCCAGGAAAGGGAAGAGAGAGGTTACTAAATAACGCTGAGTGGAACATTGATACAACACCCAGATTATAGTTGTTCTGTCACTTTTTTACAAAATAAATGTTTAACACATTTCTCAGCTGGAATCGGTTAATTTTCATTGTATTTTTCAATCTAAATGCTAGTCTTAGATGCTTTGATATGCTATCACACACACACACACACACACACACACACACACACACACACACACACACACACACACACACACACACACACACACACACACACACACACACACACACACACACACACACACACACACACAGTGGACCTCTCTCTGCACTCACAGGTAGTTGGCAAGGTTGTGCTCCTGCAGTGTGTGCGTCTCAAAGCCATGCGGGACCGTGTCAAAGTAGTCGTTCCCTATTCCGCAGATGAAGCACTTTGTCTGACAGAGGAAAAACACAGAGATCCTTGTTAGGCTGCGGAGGGAAGGTTCAGAGTTGGAAAGACGCGCCTGGATGGTCAGGAACGAGCCAGGAGCGGTCTGAAATGCAAATGGTCTTTTAGCCAAGTGCACTGAACTCAAACTGAGTGAGTTCAGTACCTGACCTACAGTACCTTTAATCTACGAGTTAGTTCACAATGAGTTCAGGGTTCATTGCTGTTCATTGATGTGTTGTCTGAGCTTCTGATCGCATTTGTGTGTGTGTGTGTGTGTGTGTGTGTGTGTGTGTGTGTGTGTGTGTGTGTGTGTGTGTGTGTGTGTGTGTGTGTATGTGTGTGTGTGTGTGTGTGTGTGTGTGTGTGTGTGTGTAGGTGTGTGTGTGTGTATATGTGTGTGTGTGTGTGTAGGTGTGTGTGTGTGTGTGTGTGTGTGTGTGTGTGTGTGTGTGTGTGTGTGTGTGTGTGTGTGTGTGTGTGTGTGTGTGTGTGTGTGTGTGTGTGTGTGTGTGTGTGTGTGTGTGTGTGTGTGTGTGAAGCTGTTTAGCGTCTGTTTACCTCCATGTCCTCTTTCACCTGCTCCTGCTGGTCTCTCAGCTCCCCGAAAGCATCGATAATCAGACCTGGGAACCACACACACAGACAATAAGCACTAATGTAACCACTTTTAGCAATATAAAAGTGAATTACAGTTTAATATCAAGTTGGACTAGTAATAAGACCACATGCCAGTATCAGAAGATACCAAATTCGTTAGGCGCCAACACGTTGAGCAGCAATAATGAATCAGGCAGAAGAATACTGTTGAGTAGCCACTCTTGTAATTTTTTTACAATGAATAAAAAAAAAAAGAGTTCAATTTATACAAAATTATAAAATAATGACCCAAATGACCAGAAAACAAGCTGCCCTCCTCCTCGCTACACTAAGCACTAGATAGACACTAGACTCCAAGCACAAAACACCAAAAACGTAATACTAAATATTAAGCACTAAACACTCAACACTACATTGATGCTTTACTTTACCTAACCCCGGTATTATTGAAAAGAAAACAATGGGGCATCTCTGTGTACAGCATATGTAATCTTTCTGGGAGAATAATACAGGTGTGTTTGTTTGTGTGCATGTGCATGTGCGGGTGTGCGCGTGTGTCTAAATACAGTATGAGTGCATCTCACCCTGAATGATGGCCAAGAGGATGACGATGACGAAGAAAAAGAAGGTGATGTCGAAGATGATGCGGTAGATTTCGTATTCGTCTCCGGCGGGGTCTTCAATCTGGTCGCCGATTCCCCCGCCCGCCCGCACGCCCACGTACATGTGGAACATGTAGCACTGCAGAGAGAGTACAACACAAACATGTAGCACTGGAGAAAACAACACAAACATGTAGCACTGGAGAAAACAACACAAACATGTAGCACTGGAGAAAACAACACAAATATGTAGCCAAGGTATCTGCAGGTTTCAGCAAGTCAAATTTAAGACTTTTTAAGACCTTTTTAATACCACCTTGAATGAAATTTAAGACCTAAAACACGCGATGGTGGGGGTTGGTAACAGATGCGAGCCAACTTCGGAAACGGACGTCTTCCAGCCAACTGTCGTTGAATTTGCGCCTACCCATTGTCGCAGACTAGCTAGCAAGCACGCAGATAATCGTTATATATAGACAAGCACTGTAGCAAGAAAGAAAGCAACACAAACATGTAGCACTGCGAGAAAACAACACAAACATGTAGCACTGAAGAAAACAACACAAACATGTAGCACTGGAGAAAACAACACAAACATGTAGCACTGGAGAAAACAACACAAACATGTAGCACTGGAGAAAACAACACAAACATGTAGCACTGAAGAAAACAACACAAACATGTAGCACTGGAGAAAACAACACAAACATGTAGCACTGGAGAAAACAACACAAACATGTAGCACTGGAGAAAACAACACAAACATGTAGCACTGGAGAAAACAACACAAATATGGCACTGGAGAAAACAACACAAACATGTAGCACTGGAGAAAACAACACAAACATGTAGCACTGCAGAGAGAGTAAAACACAATAGATGAGATCAGGGACGAGCAAGCTCCACATTATTTTTAAATAAAAAATGTTGTTCTAGGCAAGATCTTAATGATAGGAAAACTGTAATTAGTGCTGGGGCTTAGGGTCCTGTGGACCAAGCGTTCCCTAATAGGGAATGGAAGAGCTCCAAGGAATGGATCCATGTAGAGGAGCAATGGGCCTGTTTATTATGAAATCCACCAACCCCAAGACCTCTGCAGACATGGACACACACACACACACACACACACACACACACACACACACACACACACACACACACACACACACACACACACACACACACACACACACACACACACACACACGTCACACACACACCCCAAATATAGGCTTTCTTCTAAATTGCAATGGAGCATAAAAAGTTATCCTTCAGATAGCCAGGAGCACCTATATTCACACATCCAGTGCAGTCTCGCTCTTCAGATAACCAGTAAGACCCTTATTCAAACATACATCTTGATTTATTTACTTGGAAGAATTAAAACACCATTTCAACTGCTTTTCTTCTCGTGTCTCTTCCCTTCTACTGTGGTGTCCAGCACAACCAGTGGCCAAAGCCAACACACTGGAGGGATGCAACCACTCAGCTGGGACACTTCACTCATTTCCAACTCTCAAAGTCAGCAATATTAGTCATGATTTGACCACTCCTTTGGGCGTTTGTGTCCTCATACATAGTATGATATACCTAGGTGTTTAAGCAGCTAAAGGAGCTAGACACCTAGTGAGCTCTGCCACGATAAGAATACATGAGTGCCATGTGGTGGTTTACACTAGTCTGTCATTTCTGCTCCTCTACATAGGGGAAGCACGCCCCCTGCAGTCACTTAAAGTAAACACAAGATCGACCTGGAGTTAAACATTCAAAATACAAACTTATCAACGGATGAGATTATATTCATGGGAATGCTGCTATTAGTAGTTATCATCATTTATGTCGATGTTTCCACAGCGAAACATGCAATATATTAGTAAATCATTCAGATTAGTCTCTTTAAATGATTGTTGAAACTGGTAATAGATGAACATACCTTTCAGAGTGGCAAACATTCAAAAACAATAACAGCAAGGCATTAAAACACCTAAATGGATTCCTCTCCCCAGATGAGGTGAGGAGTCGGTCTGAAGAGGGCACTGAGATAATCCTTAACGTGATATCTCTGATAAAACACAGAGCAGCTGTTGTTCAACCGTCCTTGAAACTCAAAGGCTCAATCAAGTTTTGATATTTCATGTTGGAGTTTTCAGTCCTAAACAAGACACCCAGACAACGCAGCCCTGCCCCAAGTGACGCCTTTAAACAACAGGAGGCTTGTTTGGGTCCCTCATCCTCCTCATCCTCATCTTCAAACGGCTTATCTGGAGTCCGGCGGCAGGGGCAGAGGCTCCCGCATGGAGCCCCAGACTTTCCTTTCCCGGGCCACATTTGACCAGTTCTGAAGGGGAGATCCCGAGGCGTTCCCAGGGCAGTGTTAAGATATAACCCCCTCCAACTAGTCCTGGGTCTTTCCCGGGTTATCCTCCCCACTGGACATGCCTGGAGGCACCCAGTGGGCATCCTTACCAAATGCCCGAACCACCTGAACTGACTCCTTTCTAAGCAGAGCAGCAGAGGCTCTACTCTGAGTTCCTCACAGATGGCTGAGCTTCTCACCCTATCCCTATGGGAGACGCCAGCCTCCCTCCTGTGAAAACCCATCTCAGGCTGCTTGTACCGCGTCCTCATCATCAGTCATCACCCATCCTTCATGACCCTAGGCGAGGGTAGGAATGAAGATCGGCCAGGAGATCGAGAGCTTTGCCTTGCGGCTCAGCTCTCATTTTGTCACAACGGTGCGGTATAGCGGACGCAGTACCGCCCCCGCTGCTCCGATTCTCCGGCCAATCTCACGCTCCATCGTCCCCTCACTCGTGAACATGACCGCGAGGTACTTGAACTCCTTCACTTGGGCTAAGGACTCATTTCCTACCCGGAGTAGGCAATCCATCGGTTTCCTGCCGAGTCATGGCCTAAGATTTAGCGGTGCTGATCCTCATCCCAGCCGCTTCACACTCGGCTGCTAGCCGGTCCAGTGAGTGCTGAAGGTCACAGGCCGATGATGCCACCAGGACCACATCATCTTGCTACTAGCAGTGATGAGATCCTCAGACCACCGATTTGCAACCCCTCCCCACCACGACTACGCCTCGATATCCTGTCCATGAAAATCACAAACAGGATTGGTGACAAGGCGCAGCCCTGGCGGAGGCCAACACCCACCGGGAACAAAACTGACTGCAGAGCTGCAGAGAACATGGACACAGCTCTTGCTTTGGGAGAACAGAGATTGGATGGCCTTGAGGAGTGACCTGCCTTTTTTGGGTTGTGTTGCAAACATGAACTTAGTTCTGTGCTGTGTGTGCCTTGGGCTTAAACCTCGAGATATTTCAGAATATTGCAGTAAGCTATAAGAACTGTCAATGTGCCTTGGGAGGATAGATAGATTCACACTTCATAAAGAGCATTGTAAGGGCTCACTACACACAGGACTGGTTGAACTCCTTCTCCCTCATCCTGGTGCTGAATGTGTTAAATGCATCGGCATTTTTATGTGTTTTCCAGCGTACAATTTATGTGGGTGTCTGTCTGTCCAAATTCCCAGATGGTCCGACAATTTGCGGCTAGTCTTGGAGTTACCGCTAATCAAACAATAATTCCCATAATGCGCGCGGCTGTGCGGGTGCCTGTTACGTCCAAAGAGGCACATGCTTTGTAGAACTGGATCGGACCGAGGTGGGTTCGCTTTCACATCTCAAGCGAACCGTACGAGGGTTTGTTTGGAAGCGAACCGAGACCAGCTGTTCAGGGAGGTCTTGGTCGGCTGATTTGGTTCACATCGAAGTGAAGTGGTTGCATTCACACCAACGCAAACGTACCAAACTCGTTTGGCGCGCACTAAATGCTGTTGGTGTGAAAGCACGAATAAACTGTTGAAACAGAAGTATCGTCATGTAATCCATTGATTTCAACAATGTAACTGTATTCTAAATACCAACTATTTAAATTGTAACTGTAGCGGAATACAGTTAGCTATAATTTGTATTCTGAATACGTAACGCCGGTACATGTATTCCGTTACTCCCCAACACTGACCATACTTAATAAAGAGCATTGGGGGTTCACTACTCACAGTCAACATGTCGTCACACTTCATGTCGGGCGACTCTCCGTCCTCCCCCTTGTTGTAGAACTTTCTGAAGAAGTTGAAGGCCACCACGGTGTAGAGATACACCACCACCGCCAACAGGCCCACCGTCAGAACCAGCTGCAGAGGGAGACGGCAGGACATGGTCACCTTAAACCTGTACATCGTACATACAGAGGGAAGACTAGGGCAGGGACTCCATCACAACTAGATCCTCATTCCTAAATGTCGGGCCCCAAGCTTGTCATCGTCAATCCTCTAAATGTCCATTTGTCAAATGAAACCGATAAAGTAAATATGTTTGAAATAATTGTAGAAACTGTAAACAAACTATCCTGGGAACTACCCTAGATTCATTCACATCAAGTACATAATATTCAGCAATATTATTATACAACAACAAAATGTTAAAGTCCTAAAGCAAGGAAGTTACAACAAGGGGCGGCACAGTCTGTAAATGAAGATAACGGTCTGCCCAAGGAAAGAGAAGCAATCTACAGAGCAATCCAAACCGTTTGAGAAGAAAGCTCTTCTCAAAGAAGAGGTTTTTCAAATCCAACGGAAATTAACATTTTGTATGGAAGTAGACTGAATTTCCACAGATTCTTTATATGAAGATATATATATATTAAGATAATGATAAAGATATTGGTAATTATGGTCTGTGGTCTGGGTTTGATTACTTTCCCAATGATTGTTTTCATAAAGTTTAGTTTCAAATGTCATACAAGGCAACCTTTTACAATAACTGGGTTTTTCTTTGGCATGTCAAAAGATGATCGAACTCCCTAACATAGAGCTGAAGGGGTTCAGCAGTGAGGACAGAGTTAAGGGATGGTAGCCTCAGTGAGGACGGAGAGGAGGGATGGAAGTATCAGTGAGGACGGAGAGGAGGGATGATAGCCTCAGTGAGGACGGAGAGGAGGGATGGTAGCCTCAGTGAGGACGGAGAGGAGGGATGGTAGCCTCAGTGAGGACGGAGAGGAGGGATGGTAGCCTCAGTGAGGACGGAGAGGAGGGATGGCAGTATCAGTGAGGACGGAGAGGAGGGATGGCAGTATCAGTGAGGACGGACCTGTTTGCCGTTGTGCGTGACGGAGGACAGGATGGTGCGCAGCGTCTTGAAGCCCATGGCGATGTCCAGCAGGTGGGCAGCGAAGAAGAAGTTGTTGTAGTGTCCCAGAATAGACATGGTCATGTACCAGGCAAGGTACAGGAAGGACTGCAGAGGAACACAGTCAAGAGAATTAACAGACACGGTCACGGACCAAGGTACAGGAAGGACTGGGGACCGAGGGGTAACAGCTACAGTAAGAGAATAACACGATTCACTTACTATTCAATTCTAGAGCAATCATATATACAATTTTCATATTCAAATATCTCAAAATGACTATATTATATATATTGTTGAGTACTAACTAACTACGGTTAATAAACTGTATCCATGGGTCATATATCACTTATGCAATAGCATCACACAATGCAATACTAAAACGTGTATACGTACATTATCAGTGAACACCACCCCAAGCTTCCAGATCTGGTATTTAACATCAATGGAGTTCAGCCTGTTGAAGAAGGAAGCTGTTACAGCACACATCCTAAACCGCTAACACATACACTCATCTATTTCAAACCTGTTGAAATATAAACCCTGGGATGTGGGATGGAAGAAGAAGTATCTCCACACAAGGTGTGAGAGCGCAGGTGGATCCTGTGTGTGTTCAGAACAGTATTATCCTCTCTTGTCTGCCCGTGGACACCATACCAGTCTGGGCATTGCTGTCTGATTTCAACATGTCCACCGAGATGACTACAAGCAGATGGTAATCCTGACATGTACACACACGTAGACGCACACCACTCGTATGACGCACACCGACACTCATCACCCAATGTCAACACATACACTCACACCACTCAAACACTCATCCATCACACAATGTATACGCACCCCACTGAAACACCCTAGCACTGATGTTACGCCCTGTTGAAAATGGTTCTCAAATCTTTCCATTTTCCCTTCACCACTTTGCTTTTCAAATGAAACTTCTGTATCTTTTTCAGCAAAATAAAGATTTAGGGGTTGAATGCTAAACAGTTTGTCCCGAAGATGTCCAAGAAGCAAGCCACCCACGCAGAGTCTGTCGTTGAATTGAGTAAACAAACAAACACAACAAGACACACACACACGGGTGACAACACACATTGGTGCAGAGCAGACACACATGCACACATAAGGGCACACACACAGATTTTTTTTCCCAATTTTTAAAAACAGTCTGTAACGTCGGTTCTTGCACACCACGCCTCCCCTCAGCAGGGAATTGAACCACCCACCCAGAACAAGGAAGGCAAGCGACCTGATCTGAAGAGACTGCATCTTGAGAAGTTAAACCTTAGGGGACACGTTCTACACCTGCCAAACCAGGTACAGCATTTAAACACACCTACTCACACATGATCCAAACACACGCACATGATCCAAAACACGCCTACACACAGACACGATCCAAACCACACACATACAAGATACAAACACCCACACAGGCACACACACACAGACACACACAAACACACACACAGACACACACAAACACACACACACATGATCCAAACACACACACAGACACACACAGACACACACAAACACACACACAGACACACACAAACGATCCAAACACACACACAGACACACACACACACACACAGACACACACAAATGATCCAAACACACACACAGACACACACAAACACACACACAGATGATCCAAAACACACACACAGACACACACAAACACACACAAGATCCAAACACACACACACACACACACACACACACACACACACACACACACACACACACACACACACACACACACACACACACACACACACACACACTCTTACTTACACAGCAGCTAACGAGTTGTCTTTCTTGGGTTTCCTCTTCTCGTGTGAGTCGCTGAAGTCCAGCGCGGCCCGGTCCATCCCCAGCAGCTCGCTGATCCTGTCGTGGCCGTAGAACTCTCCGTACTTATCCATCACCTAGCAACCAGCAGGGGAGACACCAGCGGTCAGTGTGCTTCCCGGTTACCTTGTCTCACAGCGGAGTACAGGTCAGTTTCTCATTCCGCTTTTTTTGGGACCAATCTTTCACAGAAACTTTCAAAGGATCAATGCAGGTGTTCATCAGAGAGGTTAAAAAGGTATTTAAAGGGAGGGACAAAGGATAAGATCATGAAAATGAAGGAGATAATTAAACACCAATTAGAATTATCTGTCGTTATTCATACAAATACCCTATTTAATTGACTAACCTTTCTCTTCACAAATTTGTCCCAGTAATTGTTTGGGAAAGATCTGAAAACCAAAACAAAAAGGACCTTAATCATTGAATAATAATCATTTATAGAAGACATCACCCCCCTTCATAGACACTGACCTGTTTAATCGATTTACATTTTTAAGTGATTGTTATATTGATAGATGCAATTATTATACCAAACAACGTTTTTTTTTTTAAATTCACACGCTCACACACACACTACTAGTGTGTACATATCAACGCATCCCAGCATTAGTGAGTGGTCTTTGTTCACAGCCATGAGCAGTAGGGTGCAGCTCACTGTGTGTTGATGACCAGTCGGTCCCACTGGCCCTTGATGTCGTCCTCAGACGGCTGTTCCGTGATATACAGGCCATCAAACTCCAGCTTGCGGGCCACCTCCTTCTCACGCTTGAAGATCACCAACGGTACCTGAGTCGTACAATCACACAGTCTGAACCTCCTCAGAGCAGCTGTGGACACGGCTCAACAGCTAGGAGTTGAGGGTCATTGGGTAGAAATGCCTTCTGGTGAAGCTTCTAGTGAGTGAACTGGTTTTTTTGAGGAGATCCGTTTGGGTCGCCTGCCTCAGTATGAGATGGGGGCAGAAATGACCCCCCCCCCCCCCCCCCCCCGGCTCAATTCAGACCAATCAGGGCACCTCTTTGTTTGGCAATCCGTTTTGCTTGTTAAGTCCCCAGAGAGTTGAAGGCAACAAAGGGTGAAAACTGAGTGAGGAACGGCCAGAGGACATTTTATCCTTGTTTAAGATCTGTCTCTCTCCAATCTGAGCTACAGGAGCTTTAAGCAGTAAATCAAAATGATTGACATTTTATTTTATTTAAAATAACCTGTAAATAGACTATAGCGATTTCACTAATGTTAAATAAATGTCATAACAGATATGTTCGTTACAAGAATCTTCCTGCTTCCAGAACCCCTCCCACTCACCCCTCCTACACAGCCGGGCTACACTAGCTCACATCCCACAGCCGGGCTACACTAGCTCACATCCCACAGCCGGGCTACACTAGCTCACATCCCACAGCCGGGCTACGCTAGCTCACATCCCACAGCCGGGCTACGCTAGCTCACATCCCACAGCCGGGCTACGCTAGCTCACATCCCACAGCCGGGCTACGCTAGCTCACATCCCACAGCCGGGCTACGCTAGCTCACATCCCACAGCCGGGCTACGCTAGCTCACATCCCACAGCCGGGCTACGCTAGCTCACATCCCACAGCCGGGCTACGCTAGCTCACATCCCACAGCCGGGCTACGCTAGCTACTCACATCCCACAGCCGGGCTACGCTAGCTCACATCCCACAGCCGGCCTACGCTAGCTCACATCCCACAGCCGGGCTACGCTAGCTCACATCCCACAGCCGGGCTACGCTAGCTCACATCCCACAGCCGGGCTACGCTAGATCACATCCCACAGCCGGGCTACGCTAGCTCACATCCCACAGCCGGGCTACGCTAGATCACATCCCACAGCCGGGCTACGCTAGCTTACATCGCACAGCCGGGCTAATGATTAAAGGGCTGATTATGGTTCCACGGTCACGCAACGCAATGACCACGCAGACGCTTCGACGCAGTCGTGAACCTTTATGGTTCTGCGTCAGATTTAAATAAGCGGACCAATCACAGCCCTTGCTGCTGCGTCGCCTCAACGGAAGGTTAACATTTTTGAGAGGCGCACGTCAGGCCCTTGCGGTGGACGCAAGGAGGTTCCGTAACCCCCTTGCGTTGCGTGAACGTGGGACCATATTCAGCGCTTAACCTTCCACACCTCGTCTGCTACTTGGTGAAAGGTGTCTCTGCACTACTTAATAACATGTATTATGATTTCTATTTGATTTTCTATTTGATTATGGATAACCAGCTTAGCCACAGCCAGATCATATTCGCTCATTAGAACTGGCCGAGGGAAAGTCTGCCGTCCACAATGATTTAAAGAATTTTCAGTCATTGGATTAGCTTGGGGTTTGGTTCCCAAGCACTGTATTAACACCACCATTTGAAAATGTAACTGCTTTCATTGAAGTTACAACTCTACATTAACATATTAAGAGATCTCCAAAATGCCACCACTATCATGACCATCTACATCCGTCTCCGAGGGCCCCTGGCTGGCCGACTGAACACCAGAGCTGAGCTTGCAACCAAGAGCCCACCTTCAGACAGTAGTAGCCGATGATGCAGAAGAAGGAGATGACTGTATGCATGATGGCCAGGATACGCAGGGTGGGCTCCATGTAACCGCTGCTCTCCTCAAGTACGAAGTGCACCGTGACCGGCCTGGGGGCCTCCCGGCCTTCCTCGGCCGCCCGGCCCTCCGCCTCCTCCAGCGTGGCCCACTCCACCCTGGACTGGCTGCTGGGATACAGCAGCTCCTTCTGCTCCACCACGGCCGAGGACGTGGACACCTGTAGGTGGGAGTCGGATCACACTAGTTCTTGTTGTGGAAATGAAAGGGCAATACCGGTCTTGCTGATCAAACCATCACAACCGTGGCGCCACTCAAACATCCGTTGCCAAGATCATTTGTTAAAAAAAGAAATTGTATTCTGCCGAGAGCATTAACAATGAGCAAGCTCTTGCTAGGATATAAACTTTGTCAATGTAGCACCTTGAATTTTTTTAAATCAGTGCTCATCCGTCTGTGGTGAGAATGTGGACAAGTACTGTAGAACATCTCAAAGGGCTACTGCTGTCGTTTATCTTCCTGGCAATGCACCCTCACAATAAACACTGTAGTATTAGAGATTGATTCCATATATTTGACATGGTCATTATGCAAATCCCATTTTGGTTAATGGGGGCTTCAGTTTAGCCAGGAGAGAGGGCTACGATGGTTTGATCTCCCAGACCAGTAACACCTATCTGGGCATGGACTTCCTCAAATACAACAAATAAAAGATGTGTAATAATTCATCAGCTGAACTATGGATAGTGAGAATGGACCAAAGGGAAGCCGGTACCTTGTAGAAGAGGAGGATGAAATTGATGGCAAAGGCCACAAACAGAGCCAGCATCCGCATGTTGTAGAAATTCCTGGCAAAGTAGTTCTGAAGGGGAGAGACACAAGGAGGACAGGACACTAAAGAACAGCGCTAGTTCTGAAGGGGAGAGACACAAGGACTGGGCATTACATGGTTGGGACGTAGGGATTATACCTTGGATGTTTCTAATGTACCATTTAAAAGCCGGGCCTATGGTTTGAAAGGCGTGAGGTGTCTTTGGGAGGCATAGTCAAGTTGGGTCCCTGGTTTGTTCTTTTAATTGGGCTTTATTGTTTTTGTTGACTACTTTTTATTATGACTCATTTTCCAACACAATCACTTCTGCAGCCCAAAGCACATGGCTGTGTCGACACAAGACCATGTTTGGCTAACTGTGGTAACTTTTGGGATAGTGACCACGTCTCAGTAACATGAGGCTGTTAGACAGCAGATAACCTCATGGTTAATGTGTTCACACCTCATCCCTTCTAATCAGTAACATGGGACGACAAGGATCACCAGGACTGAGTATCAATGTGTCCGACACAATTCGGAATAGATTATTAGATAGATACAGTATGATTCATCAGATCCTTAGAACATGAGCAACACTGTGATGATTTGAGTTTGGATTCTTTTAATCTGTTTCTATTTCTATTTTTGGTTTGGACTCAGATTGATCTTTAGGTTATACTGTTTTAATATTCTATTGTATTTAGTTTATGTATGATTTTTTTGTATTCATATTCTTTAAAGTTCAGTTTCTGGTTGGAAATCCTTAAAACGCACTCGTTAAGCGTTGATTCATTTATTTTATCATCCTATAGATTACTTTCTTTTGTCATCAAAGTTGTGTTTGATCAAATAAAACCACCACAATTGGATAATCCAGTGTCTGAGCACCATTTTGCAACGAAACATGCTGTTTACACTGAATAAGTGTTCTGATTGGAATAGCTGAGACGGTTTAAGAGGAATCTGTAAATTGGCCTTCAATCAGAACACAGGTTCTTCATCGCTATCTGGTGGCCATATGGTGCATGCTGAACTTCCAACAGAGGGGTCAACTGTCAAAATTATACAATGGGTTTTCAAGATATCGACCTGTTTGTGTCTCAAAAGTTTATATTGTCAATTTTGCATTGATTTGCATTAGATTTATGTTTTTATTTGGAGATATTACCTAAATCGACTTAAAACATCTCTATCTTTGCTCTACTTTATTTACATCAAATATTGACTCAGGTACTCATCAGATGTCGTGCTGTGGCCCAATTGTACTATAGGGCTACAATCTGATAATGCACTAGATTCACTCTAAAGCATGACATTTATTTCAGGCGGAAATTAAATCTTCCCCCTTTACTGTGTCCTCTAACCAGTAGCACAAACATGGAAGTCCTTGGAGATATACTCTAAAGCACCGAAATATGGTCCTGCATTTCCGTTTCTTCGTTTTCAGTTTTTGTGCAAGATCAGTTGCATTTTGTGTTTGAGATTCTATCAGTTTTTGTGTTTTCAGTTTTGGGTATCTACGATCAGATCGTGGTCTGCAGCTATGCGAAAGGGATTTTGTAACCCTTTATTTTAAAACAATCTTTGTATGTCCAATTGTGCAATCTCATCGAATAATGTTTGGCCATCTTGGGCATATTTTTGCACCATAATGAATAATAAGATCAATGAAAATGGCGTCCTACCAACAGTTTTCTCTGGTAGGCGATGATCTTCTTCCAGAAGACGGACTCCTGCAGGTCTGGTTCCTCAGACTTGAAGATGTAATTCTGTCGGATTTTCTGTTTAGCCATCGCCTCTTTTTTCGCTTTGTCTTTGTCTTCGATCTCAGGCCTTAAACCACAAAGACATGTAGTGCAGAAGCTTAGATCAGATGAACATGGATGGACTGAGACTAGAGCTAAAGATGGATGCTAGGGTTGCCGCGGTATACGGTATTACTGGTGTTACCGGTGTTGAGGCCAACACCGATTACACTGTGTTGCACACCGGCAACACAGAGTTTATTTTTTATTTTTTTCAGTAATAAAAAAAATATTCTCTAAAAATTAATAATATAATTATAATTAAGAAAATTAAAATGTGTAGAATAGGCCACAGTTCTGCTCAGAATTGGCAAGCCGAGAAATGGCGTACTTCCTTACAAGACTGGTAACCATAGCAACGCCGGTAAACAAACCCCGTGAAGCCCAATCCCTACGAGAGCTTCCCGCGCTACGGCCATCTGGAGGCGCACAGAGCTTTTGGCCGTGTTATTATCTATACAATTATATTATACTATTATATATAGAACTTTATAAGACGCTGTCACCGAGAATTGGCACGCTGCCAGACGCTGTCACAGAGTGTGAGAGGAGAGTTGACGGAGAAGATGGCGGTTGACCTAGTTTCAAAGTTTCTACTGTTTATACTCGGTAATACCGGTGTTGACACGAGTGTATTACTCGGTGTGAAAATGTCCACACTTGTTTCTCCTGAAGGACAGTAGGGAGATAAAGTAAAAAGCTCCCCCATCTCTAGGCAGCTTTCGAAAGCAGAGCAACGCATTCAATTCCCATTGAGCATTATTCGAAGAGCATCTGTGAATATCTAATGAAATGAATTGCAGTCTTAGCTACTTAATTGTGCTTGAAAAAGTGCAAGCACAATTAAGAAACAGTGGTTTTGCTTTAGGCTCATTTGACATACCCTGTTTTCTTGGACTCATGGCTGGTCTCTGCTGTTCCTTCACTGTCCTCCAAGCCTGAACTCTTTATCTAGAAGAGATGTGATTTTATTGATGCTTATAGATTAAAACCATCCATGTCCATCATAGAGGTCATGCAGAGACAGACACGCTACATGCTATATGGGAATGAGGAATACACGACAAAGGTTGTGAGCAAGAGATGGTTAGAAAGAGAAAATAACTGAAGAGAGCCAACCGTCACAAAATGAACGTTATAAGAACTGAACGATTGGCGACTGGCGAGTACACAGCCAACCTAAAGCGCCAGCTGACGACCTCACCTGGTGCCTCTGTCTGAGCTCAGGGGAGGGGATTGCGGCGGGGGGAGGGGAGATCAGCAGGTGGGTCAGGCTGGCGTTGGGGTCGTGGGGCGTGATCTTGTACTGGCCGCCCTCCCTTCTCAAGTCCAGGCCGAAGATGTCCGACAGAACCTCGGTTTCGCCGGTGTTGATGGCCAGGTCTGCCAGCTCATCCTCGGGGTGGAAGGCGCGGTCTGAGGACTTCTTCTCTGGCTCCACCCCTTCCCCACGCACCCCCTCATCCTGGCTGAGGTCAGGCAGGCTGCCCAGCAGCTCTGACACCTGGAGGAGCACATTCAGGTCAGACACGGACAAGAAGGTCCAGTTTGTTGAATATAAACACACAGGGTCTGTGCACAACACAAAGACAAGGAGACGGTACAACGTGCCTTCATGGAGTTGCCGCCGTTCAGAAGGCTGCCTCCCATCAGGCTCTTGTATGTGATTCTGCAGAAGCCCCTGGCCACGCTGAAGACCACGTACAGGACCCGGAGCAGCGTGGACCAGTAGAAAGAGGCCAGCGTGGTCACCAGGTCCCTGACAGTCATCTTCTTCAACCTCTTCACCTGCTTCTTCACGCTCTTCATCGACAGCACCTGACAACAAGCAGGGGAACCTTAATCTGGTGACACATAAAGGGTGCTGTGCATATTACCAGTGCAGTTCTTGTGAGAAATGCCACGGCCATTCATGAGTGAAACGCTTTGTGGGGATGAGAGCTGGTTGTGGTGTGGATTATAACGGCTCATCTCATGACGGATCACGGCGGTCGTCCCCATCGGTCCTTGCCTTCATGACGATCACCACGTTGTAGCGCAGCGCGAGCAGCGCCGTCCGCAGGGTGGCCACGGAGAAGAAGCCCGTCTCGGGGCCCGCCTCCTCGGGCCGCTCCTGCTCGCTCTCCTCCTTCACCGCCGAGCGCTCGCCCGCGTCCGACATCTGCGCGGCTAGCTGCATCTCGAAGATGGTGTCCTCGCAGAAGTTGACGAACAGCTCCATCTTCTCCTTCTCGCCGCCCTCGTTCACCACGTCAAAGATGAACTGCCGCTTCGACTCCTTCACCTGGCGGGGGGGAGAGGAGGAGCAGCAGGGGGTGAGGCACATGCCAAAGAACTAGGACGGAGACGCAAACTGTACATGCTGGTTGCTATTATTTATGGTAGCCATTTCCCTGTTGCTAGGGAGTGCTGTATGAATCTGACTTTGTGGGTGCCGTGAGTTTCCCTCCGTTGTGGCGATTATGTGTTGTCATGCTGTGGAGAGCTCGAAATAAATGGACTAAACAGGTTGTATAATGACAATTACTGGAGTTGAACACTGACCTGGGGCTTCTCCCACTGCGTCCGGCTGGACTCGCTGATCTCGAAGTAAACTCGTTCAATGCGCTTGGCGCTCCCCATGATCTCGATCCTCCCCAGGTAGGGCTGGAAGTAGTCCAGCACGCTCTCCGCCAGCGCCAGGAAGGTCTGCAGCCGTGTGTCGTGGGGCATGTGCTCAGACAGGTTGGTCAGCAGAACTGCCACGTTGAAGCCAATGTCCTGAAGGAAGACATTTGAGATGGATCGATGGACGGACTGCACCTCGAGCCCAGTTCTGATAGGAGATTTGTGACGAGACGAAGCGGAGAACGTGGAGGCGGTGTGACCTGGGTGGCTGCAGAGCGTACCGCTTTGTTGATTGGCATCTGAAGAGATTGACCTCAAAATGCAGTGCTCTAATAGAACCTACTGCCAACCTCCCAGCTATTTAAACATGGCAGATAATTGACCACAACATGACACGATAGCAAAAGTAAGCAACAGTGCCTATTTATGGGAATTATAGCAGTGTAACAAGCAGAAATATCAGTGTGATATTTAGTTTCCAACCCGTTTCAATAAGTCTCTTTCCAGGTGAAATACAGACCCTGGAGTGTTTTATTTTCCCAGCTGCTAGCATTGCGCTAGTAGCCACATACAGCTTCATACCGCTGCTAGCTGTGTCGATCTCAAAGGCCCAGTTTCAGAACTTTATCTTGTGATCTTTTGTTTCAAGCAGCCATCAGTTGCAAGCCGTCTTGTCAAAAATATCTGATCTGAGCTGGAATTTAGAAATTAATGGGGAATGTACTAGCTATAGAACGTCGCAACATATCCGGCCAACCCCGAGCAATATCCTCTTAAAGGTACCTTGGCCGGCTCGTGGAAGCGCTCCACAAACTCCTCATAGTCCAGCAGTTCGTTTTCGTCCGTCTCTGCACAGGAGAGGAGGAACTCTGTCTCCGACTGGGTGTAGTGCTTGTGGCTTTCCATGGCTTTATGGAAGTCCCTCTTGGAGATCACGCCTGCAGGTCAACACATAAACGTCTAGCTTTCCATCCACCAATCGGCAGGGTCCACTGCCTCAGTCAGATGATAATCATTTAGAATCACGGTACCAACAATGACCTAACTTTGGTCTGGATGTGGGTACATTTTGAGACCATTTATCAGACGTTTCGTGTTTGTTAAGCCTAGTCTAGATCCTGCATGTTCTAACTCCTGCGTAGTCTAAATCCTGCCCAGACCCAGGTAGGACCAGCTACTTGCCTTTGCCATCCAGATCGTACTCCTTGAAAGCGTCCGAGGAGGTCAGGTCTTTGAGTTTGAGGAACATGTCGAAGAACTTGAGGATCATCTCCACGTTGTTGGAAGATTCCACCAGCATGTCCACCATCTGCTTGCCAATGGTGCCGTTCACCACGTTACCTAAAGGGTGGTGTCGGAGAACAAATGACAGGACTGAGATCCAGGAGCAGTATGAAGCCAGGTTATAGAGAGGGAGTGCTGACGGTGTGGGCCATAAGGTTTGAAACAAGGAGCTCCAGGTACCACAAGCACCATTGAGGTTAATTCAACCATTGTTACAAAGAGGAGAGTATATGATGATATAAGATAGAATCACAAAGTGTAGTCATAGTGGTGAAAAACACCCTCACAATAAACATTTTGAACGCTAGCATGAATTCACTAATTTCACTTTTCACATTTTCACAGCACACAATGGCATGTTGACATGGCATAAGCATATTCAGACCTTATTTCCAGATTATCTTCAGACCTACCCTCAAGCATAGAGAGCAGCATGACCACCATGTCCTTCTGGAGGTCCATCAGCTCCTTCAGTAACTCTATCTGACTGGAGTCCTGCAAGGAGACAGTCACAGGTTGTGCCCTCGGTTGGCCGGACATATCCAAACCGATTAGACAGTCGTACAAAAAGTCTCATAGGGAGGGGAAGTAAAAACCTGCCCCATTAAGTTGTAACTTTATGAAGGAGGATGAGCATTGAATTTCCCATTGACCATTTGTAGAAAGAAGTACTACTTTAATTCCAATATGAATGCCATTGGCTACCTTTTTCAGATAGATAAAAACAAAAGCCTAAAAGAACTGCCAACAAAAGATGTGGTTTAGGTAAAGGTTCAACGTGTGTTTAAAAACATTGAAATCAACGGTAGTTATAACCTTTGAACCATAAATAGGAATGTGACTTTCGGTTTGCAGTACAGCCTATAATACACATTTCTTAAAACATCTCTATGGGAAAAGCAATGCATTTCATCCCAGTTTGAAGGCAACCACCATGGGGGGCAGTTTCACTCTCGTGCACATCCTGCACCACGTCTATAAACTTTGAGACTTGTGTGCAGTAGTTATTTTCAAACAGGACAATTTAGCTTTTGCTATCCCTAAATACGTAACATATCTATTAAGGGATGTCCTCTTTGTCCTACTGGCAAGACAGGAGCCATTTAACCTCAATACGGCCTTCAAAGACTTTATTTTAAACTACTTAAATCTGCAGTAGGTAAGATTTAAGAGCTATTATTTATGAGAAATGGCGCAGCAATCCATCACCTATAAGGGAGTGAAATGCTCAGATTCAAACTGTGCCTCGTTATGAGACAATTTCCACCTCTCTGGGTTAAATTCCACTAGTGAAGACCAATCTCTTCCATCTTCTTCATCATTGTCAATCACCTGTCAATCACAGGTGCATGAAATGAATCACATCTCAATGGGGGAGGAGCACAGGGAGGGAGAGAACAGAGGTAGGGCCTTTTTGGTTTGTTCATTCTTTCATTCTTCTATTTTCCGCTCTCTCTCTTTCCAACTCTATACTCTTACCCCCGGCCCCTATAACCAGCGTGAATGTCCCCTGGGGCTGACATGTCGGCTCTTTTCACAGACTGAGCTTGTACATGGTAACATGACTCTCTCTGCACCTCGCACCCAAACCCACCTGAGACAGTTTCATCTGCATGTGAGCGAAGACATGCAGGAAGCCCACAACCGCGTCCCACAGGCGGCTGTGGGCCAGACTCTGCTGGTTCCCTGTGCACGGGCCCTGGAGGGAGACACGTCAACATGAACACGCACGTCAGACGTCTTTCAGCCAATAGAATGAAGGAAGAGCCTTCAGGAAGGCAGAACATGTGGCAGAAATTGGTGCCTCACCTGGTAGCATCCATCTTGGATCTAAACGCTAGCTGGGGGGGCTAGCGTTTGGCATGCTAACATGCTTTTCCTTAACACTGTATATCGATTGAATAAGACTTTGCCAATTTTTCAAAAAGCCTTGCAAAATCTATAGTCATGAGTTCATGAGTATAAAAATATTTCTTAACTAACAACATTTTCTTCCACATTATATTGTAGGTTAAAACAATTAGGTAAAGAGAATTATTCAATATAATTCTCAACATTATATCTCATTATATTCACATATGGGCCTTTGGTTTAAACCCTTTTCTTATATTCACCTTGCCCCATAATAACTCAATAAGGCACCTATATGGCAAGCTTGTATTCCTACAGAGCATCTAAGTGCCTCCCAACAGATAAGTTAGAATCTAATCCGATGGATGGGGTTCAGAGCTGCTCTCCTGAGCCCAGGGGAGTGAGCTCACCTGGATGTACTCAGTCAGGGTGTTGAACACCTGCTTGGCCACGTTGATGGCCTTGGAGAAGTTCCTCTGTCCCTGCTCGTCGATCACCTCCTTCCCGGAGTAGTACCAGTAGAAGTCACTGATGGACTCCTGAAGCCGCATGAGGAGAATGAGGGCCAGGACAGAAGATGAGGGTTGGACACTTCAATGCTATGCCAAGCTCAAACAACAGGATCTTTACATCGTTCAAAATGGTGGAGAAATGGTAGAGTAGAGTGAGGACGGGGGTTTTTCAGTTCTAAAATCTTGCTCTCTCTCTCTTTGTTGCTCTCTCACTTTACAACTCTGGGATCTAACCTGAAGCACCTTTAAAGCTGGGGTAGGTCGTTTTAGAGGGACCACCAGAGTAAAATGGATCCTCAATCTATGTAACCCCACCCCTCCCCTCAGGCCTCCCTCCTAAGCCACTCCCCCATAGCTTGCTAGCTTAGCAATAGGTCTGCTCAGTGTGGTGGTGGCAGACTTGCGTAAACGATTGGACAGGTTTAGTAGAGGTCTGCGGCAGACTTACTTACGTTAGGAGGAAGTATCTAGGAGTGAAGCACCAGGGGGCGGGAATGACCTGTACTCTGAGGATGAAGTAGTATCAGGGGGCGGGACTGACCTGTACTCTGAGGAGGAAGTGAAGCACCAGGGGGCGGGACAGACCTGTACTCTTAGGAGGAAGTGAAGCACCAGGGGGCTGGACTGACCTGTACTCTGAAGAGGAAGTGAAGCACCAGGGGGCGGGACTGACCTGTACTCTGAGGAGGAAGTAAAGCACCCGGGGCGGGGACTGAACTGTACTCTGAGGAGGAAGTGAAGCACCAGGGGGCGGGACAGACCTGTAGTCTGAGGAGGAAGTGAAGCACCAGGGGGCGGGACTGACCTGTACTCTGAGGAGGAAGTGAAGCACCAGGGGGCGGGACTGACCTGTACTCTGAGGAGGAAGTAAAGCACCCGGGGCGGGACTGAACTGTACTCTGAGGAGGAAGTGAAGCACCAGGGGGCGGGACTGACCTGTACTCTGAGGAGATAGTCCACAGTAGAGATAATTATGTTGACGGTCGTGTTGTTCCCTGTCTGGGTTCGAAGGTAGTTCTGGAAATCTGACAACCACAAGGTGTATATTCTGTGTAAATTTAAAAACGAATGCATACTAAAAACAGATGAATCAACACTATACAAATGAGTGTGTATTCTTCAAATTACAATGAATCAGAACATCCAAAAGTATAAATACAAGTTCTGAAATAAATTAAGCTGAATTGGTTTCTACACGCATTATTTAAGGAGAATTGAAATAATCTCTGCTGCTCTGTTATCGGAACATAATGTACCAGGGTGACTAAGGGTAATTATTTTGTTTTTATCACAGCTGATTAGATATTAGTTACTTTCATATACCATTACAATAATTATAGCATTCATTTGAAATATTCTTCTGCAATGCTTTGTTATGTCTTTGACCAACATCTGGTTATGAAGTTGACGATTGTAGTCAAGGTTGGATTTAAATGAACTGATTTAAAACTTTTACAGTTCAAAGTCTTTTTCCTATTTTTGTTATTTTGGATGTACAAAATAATGCACACGCATGAAACTTGAGTGAGCCCAGAATCAAGTGTTCCCCCATGCTGTGGTATCAAAGGGTCCGGCAGCCGGTTACCAGAGTTGTGTCCTTCACAGAGGAGCTGCAGGAAGCGGAACAGGTCACAGGTGAACTCGTCGTCCTGCATCACCTTTTCACCTGGCCGCAGATAAAAGGACAAGCACACACACAGACACACACACACCCACACACAAACAAAGGCATATACACACACAGGCACACACACACACACACACACACACACACACACACACACACACACACACACACACACACACACACACACACACACACACACACACACACACACACACACACACACACACACACACACACACACACACACACACACACACACACACACACACACACACAGGCATAGACACACACAGGCACATACAAACACGCACATCCATTTTTTCCAAAACATCCATTTACCAAAATTGCGTACACATTTACACACATTCAACATTCAAACCAAAGGTACACATATCAAAAAAAAAAAGGAAAATAGCAAAAAGGAAAGACAGCGAGAGAAAAGACAATTGACAGACAAGGAGAGATAAAAAGAAAAAAAGAAAGACTACGTTAAAAAGAGAAGTGCATTTTACGAACAAAGCAACATCAACAACTTGGGAATGATATTAAGGGTAGTGTGTATCGCTGACATAAAACACCAAAACAAACAATATAGAAGATGCAAAACCTCTACCTTTCAAACTTCCTGGGATGAGATCAACCACAGCACACAGACACAAAACATACCTTTTCCAACCAAAAGTCGAATGCATTAATACGGCGGCGTTATGGCGTAGGATTTGTGAAACACCATGCTCAGAGTTCAGCCATTTTGGGCAGTTTTTGTCCAATGTATTTTTGTGTATCAATAATAATGGTTTAAACCAGGTGTCAACGATGCAGTCAATCAGGCTGGTGAGGAAACACACGGAAACCATGTTGTCATGGAAACCGGCGGGCGGGAATAGGCAAGTGGACACAGAAGCAACCACAAAACGGGGCAGTAAACTGGATACAACTGGACTCAGCTGGGGAAAAGTCTTTTATTATTAGTCTTTTTATTATTAAATAATAATAAAGATTATTATTTATTATCAAATAATAATTATTATTTAATTTATTATTTATTATTAAATAATAAAAACACTCTTGGAGTACTTGCCTAAATGAAGAAAAAATAAATAAACGTTCTATATTATATCAAAGTCGCAATGTGAAACTTATAAACAACTTCAACTTTTGTTGATTTAAGTAGACGTATCGGTTGTTGATGCTTGTCAATAGTGATTTCAATAAAGTTATCAATAAGGGATACTATGGGGATACTCCAAGTGGACAGACGAGAGTGGACAGAACAGCCAATCAGAGCGGAAAGAACAGTTCTTTGTTTTTATGTATTCTGAAAGTCTCCCGTCTCTAACTTTATCGAATTACAAATAAATGAAAACCCTTTCAGGCTTATTACTTACAATGGTTAACCAGATGATGATATGTTATATGAGAGATTTGTATTTGTATGATTATTATTATTATTATTATTACAATAAATACACTAGTATTACTATTAGTACCTAGCCTACTATAAACTATACATAATTTACACTTATTTTAGAACAAATCAAAACCTCCTCTGGTCTATCCACATAAAGAATAACTTCTAACAATTTAATACGATGAGATGAGATCCATTGAGTCAGATTTTTTGTGATAAAATTATGAGAAATAGTGAAGTAAAACAACCAGTAATTACATCCCACAGTGCAAGTAAGCACTGGCTTGTAGTTGAGATGAATGATCAATACCTCTGACACACAGCTATAATTACAAGTTTAATAATAATATTATAATTTACCTCAGCCATTTCCTACAACATGTACAGTAACCATGGTGACTATGACAAGAGTCCTGATTGTGATTGGTCAAACTGATTAATAAGTAGGCTAGAGCCATCAACAATCAGCCTTGGTGCGAAATAAATAAATGTTGCTTTTTTGCCAAAAAATGATTGCGTTGTAGGCCCTGTGAATTATTATTATTTTGTTGACTCAACAAACAATAACGGTCAATGTAAAATGACCTTTAGAAAGAACTCCTTAAACGTGAATATTTTAACGGAATAACACAAAACAATAACACAGTACATTCAAATAATAAGAACAATATGAATTGCATAATAAAGGCGTCATAAAGTCAAGGGCAAAATCATTATAGACTTTTCCAGTGAACCAACGCTCAGTTGGGAGGCATCGATGTCATGACCCACAGCCGGTCACAGCTGGATCAAAAATCCTTGTCGCGATGCAGAGACCCAATGCAGAGCTTCACAGAACTGCCTGCTTTTATAATCCTGCACAATGTAAACAAGGGGGCAGCCAAGTGTTTCCAACCTCAAATGTCCATGAATGGCCAAGCGCCATGAGGTTCTGCTCTGTGGTACACGGCCTGGGGCATCAAACTAAAAACAACGTGCATTTTCCCTGCTTGACCTGTCAGCGATGAGCTGACGCAAACCTCCGCAGAGAAGGGCCCCTCGTTCTTGACCTGTGTGTGAGCAATGGCTTTAAACACAGAATCAGACCTTGGTTTGTGGGCAGTATGGAGGAAACTAGTGAGCCAGCAGGGCATTTTGTATGTTCGTACTTTGTTTGGCGATGATTTAGTTTCTTGAAAGTGGTTGTTTGGTGAATACTACACTGCCCCCTAGTGAACATAATATGTATGTTGGTAGACATGTTACAAGCTTCCTTATTCGAATACACTAACTGATGCAGAAACATGTTTAAGGCTCAGAAATATTAGAGAAAGCATCGTCTACACCCCCTCCCTTCCCTTCTCCAACGGAGGAGTAGCGGAACACAATGATTTCAGAGAGAGAGAGAGAGAGAGAGAGAGAGAGAGAGAGAGAGAGAGAGAGAGAGGAGAGAGAGAGAGAGAGAGAGAGAGAGGAGAGAGAGAGAGAGAGAGAGAGAGAGAGAGAGAGAGAGAAAAGCTTAACACATTGCGAGCTGTTTAATGTATTACATAGTAATACATTTAATGCATTACATAGAAAAAGATTAAACTGTATTCTAATCAATATTACCGTGTGTGGATCATCAGAAGCTCCATGCAATTTTTACACACAATGAATATCCATAAATAATATATAAGGATACACACTAAGATCCCCTATGGCTTGTCAACCGTTGACGAAACTGAATCCTGTGCACATTCTGTGATGCATGTCTTTGTGTAGAGTGGATTTGAGTGGACAAGATAATTTAAATAAGTTGTCCTTTCTGGTTTCTCATCAAAGGCTCCCCCTGAAGTGAAAATGGTCCGTATATATAAAGGTTGATAGTGGGGTAACAATGGCACACGACACATTTTGGCACAAGAGAACAAAATTGCGAGAAAGGGTGAAGAAAAAAAGACAGAAGAACAGGACAATGACATAAAAATGCACAGGTCAGCTACACCCTGGGAAAAAAAGCAACCAATACAATGGGGTGGGACGCCATCAGATGTGGAGCACAAAGCAAGATATAGACCATGTTGAGAGGAGCTGGACAGAACTGACACCACAGACAACGACCAAATGGCAGAGGGCATAATTACCACGCTCAGAGGTGATGGCTGAGGAGGGGGAGACAGAAAACAGCAAAACGGCAAAGAAAGGGAACAGAAGAAAAGCCAGTAGTCAAATAGAGATTTAAAAACCTCCCAACGGATTAAAAAAAATAAAATAATAACCGTACAAATCAACTGGTAATAAAAATAATTGATATAAAAACTGGTAGCACTTTATAACAAATTCCCTTAGCAAGCCAGATGATGATGGATTAACATTATTAACTTATTTTTTTATCATTACACCATAAGCTGCGAAAACTTATTTAGTATCCACGTATGATTTGACAAATAATAAATAACAATACAAATTGACAAGCAAAACCTAGATATTGTAGGTTCATCTGCTAGCATAAGCAAATGTTTAATAAACATTGTTTTACTACCTATTGTCACAAATCTGGATGGATTATGAACTAATAATATGAAGAATCTAAATATAAAGATATAACCTATGAAGCTTGAAATCAATACATAGATATATATGGTTAATGGTTTTAATATTTTAGGTATTTAGCAGTTTAGCCGTTTTCCGTGTGCTTGTGTATAGAGCTAGTGCCTCTGTTCACTAGAGATGGGAGTCACAGTAACTCAGGACACTATTACACAATACGATAGGTTGCCCCCAGCAACGATGATATCCTGATGCAGCTTTATTCAATACACGACAATCTACGTTACATCAGAATATCTTTGTGACTAGAAGAAGTATTAACTGGTTTTATATTAACCTGGAGACATTTCAGGGTTTATTCTGCTATCAACAAGCAAAACAAACTGGTTTTATGAAAACCTGGGATATCAGAAATCGTGTTCTAAAGTTGTGCTAGAAGGTAATATGTGATGGTTAAGGAAGAGTGAAGAATACAGCACTGAGTGAACAGATTTTGGGTCTGTTTAGTGACTTATTACTGAAAATCGGGTGCATGGAATGTATGGGTTATGCAAATTCAAAATAATACATCTTGGGAGGTTATTCTATTTTAGTCAGATTATTTTTTTGAACAGGCTAGAAGGGAAGAAAAGTGTACAGATACCAATGTAGGTATTCCTGGAAGATCACAAACATACATTTTGGTGAAGTCTTTTCAGAATGTGTTAAGCTTTCAATACTCAAAAACTAAGGGTTATCTAAGATAATAATTCCCATAGTGCTGGCACAAATCTGTATTATTAAGTCCAGTTTGGGGTTACTTATGTTGAAGAAGGCCTATTATTTTTGCGGGCACAAAACATTTGGGGTCTGAAAAAGTATGAGAAACAAATATATAGATATTTCTATATAGGGTCAATCATAATACAAAGCTATGGCAATGGCCCACACAGAAAACAAACAAACTAGTCGTACATAGTGAGCGTAAACCTTAATCATAAACGTAAATCAAGTAATCATTTGATTCCTCTTGAGTCGATTCCAAGATGGGTGGTTTGGTAATGCCAGGGAAGTACCAGAAGAGGAGGAAGGATGACTCACTGGCTTAATTCTAATACAGTTGACAACTAGGCGTAGGTCAAAGTCACATCATAGTTTCAGCTGCACCACATGGATATGGCAATCATCATGGAGGGCAAATGACCAAAATGGCTTGCGTTCACCCATCTTATCATATATTATCAGGTTATCATCTTCTGGATGGTAACCACTGACTGGCACACTGTTGTTACTGCAGGGGAATATTTCATTTTCGCTACCAACTTGTTATATTTTATACAATGATAACTTTACATAATGATGACAAGGTGTGATATATGAATGGTCTTGGCAATATCCCGTAAAGAAAACAGAGATGGCTATGACCCAGACGTAATCGAGTAAACACAATTGAACAACCCATATTTATTCTCTCTGTCCTGGATGTGGCCTATACACCACGGTTTATCCTTCACACCATTAGAAGGGGTGATTTCTGCAAACTATTTAATTAGGCTTTATAGACGGAAGGAAAGGACGATGTAGTACTTCACATAAGCCTGACTTCAGACAACCCCAAATCTGGATGTTTTAGGACTAGGATTACCTCGGTTCAATCAACCAGTATGTTTCCAATAGTCAGTCGATGCACTTATCTGTCCATTCTGAATCATATTTTTATTTACTTACATCCCTAATGAATCCGCACACAATAAACGCATAGCCAATAAGAAGAACACAAACAAAGTTTCTCAGAAGCAACAAGGTGGTAAAATCCTGTGAGCTAAAACAAAGACCCCTTGTTACGCCGCTGTCTGGACTCTGTTCAACTGAAGCTGGTTGGGAGATCGCCATGCAAACAGTGAGGCTAACTCCATCTAAACAGGCGGGAACCAGCTCCAGATGTGACAACATTCAGTCTAGTCTAGATGGACTCGTCAGCCTGAACCGTGAAGGTGCATTTAGGATGGGGATTCATTCAGACACAGGCTGAGGTGATTGTGAGCAAATCAAGGCACAATCACGGATAATATCAAACCAAAGGTTGTTTAATAATATCAAGACCAAAAACTGGATCAGACAATGCACAGATTAGGGGGTTCATTTATAAATGAATGTATAGTGGTAAGCCCCCAGCTCCCTTTCCTAACTCTCCAGATTAAAGGTGCACCACTGAGTCTGTCTAGGCCGTGATGTAGACGGTCCCTGTGATCCTTAGTGCAGACAATACTAGTAGGTAGACTTTAAAGATGCAGGAACAATCATGAGGTGAAGACCTTAGATGATTAATGTTTATGAAGAAAATGCTCAAACAGACTTGTGAGACATTTGGCATGGTTGAAAGAAGTGAATCATCATTTGATAGTGACTATCCCATTGAATGGATTGTGTAATTTTATCTATAGAATTAACTTTTGTGCAAATATATAGATCATTTGGCAATCACAAACACTGCAATGATTCCAAGTTGATTTAAGCCATAGGGACAGCCATGTTAAAAAAGGGACGACTTTATGACCTGAATACACCGGACTGTGGCCGGTGTATTCTGTAGCCTACCTGATCCTTCCTCTGTCACCATGCCCAGTCCCTCTGCCTTGTTCTGCCTCTCGAACGCATTCAGATCCAGAACACTGAAACAAACCACATAGTCTGAGCATCTCACTCTTTGTTTACATGTTTACCTGAAAAGTTGCTGACACAAAAACAAACGGCCATCAAGGGAAGAAAAGCTACAATCCTGTTGTGATGTAACTGGCATTCCTTTTGAATAAGCCACCATTCTGAATACACAGCAAATCTTTATAAAGTAAATCAAAGTATGTTCCCCTCACATGAACAGGTTTTTGGCACATTTAGGACAAATCATCACTTTCATGTTTTGTGTGGTCGGATAGGGCCTGAAACAATATAATTTATGCTTGATTTGATCTATTGAGAAAGAGTGGGGATTGATTAGGTGTAATTTAACAAAAATATCAACAATATACGTATGTAGTTCTTTGGTAGAAAATGATCAGTCTCTGATACAGATTATTATAGATTTAACGAGATTGCGAACTAGAAAGATATATAGGCTGTTCCTAAAATTCATTCAAAAATTAGAATTTAGTGTTTTTAGCGAGGAACTTCAACATCCCAACGAAGGAAGACAATTGCACAAAGTGTTTGTGGATGCTTGGAACTCCATCTGGGCAACAGTGGATTGGAGCTCCACACATCTACACACTCCCAGTAGTGCTTCTATATGTTAAAAGTATAACGCTACAGTGTGTGGCACATTTCATTTGCAATATCCCTCTTCTCTGCTCATAAATGACGGTGCTAGATAAAAAAATAAACCTAAAATGTGGTAAATCTCAGAACAACTTAGAACCAGACTTAATGGGGTGACATTTTTGCACCCAAGGCTGGAAAACACGATATGGATCTGCCCACGCATCTCTAGAACAAAAGTCAATGCTCTTCTGCCTCTCTCTAAAGGAACTTCGCCTTGCGACGAAACAAAGGGCATCTCAACTGGTACCATGGAACAGGCACGCATCCGCTTTGAAGCCTTTGACATAGCTGGTAGGCTACGCTATTTAGACTTGTACTAAATATTGACAAAACCAAAATGATCTGCTTTACAAGAAGTAAGAAAACATCTGATATGGATGACAACCAGATTGTTACTCTAAACAACAAAGTGATCGAGAGAGTCGCAACCTGCAAATACCTGGGGTTTTTTCTAGAAGAAAATCTCTCTTTCAAATATCATATTGAGTGTCTTACTAAAAAGCTAAGAATGAAACTGGGTTTCTTGTATAGAAATAAATGTTGTTTTTCTTTTGGTGCCAGGTAGAAAATTGTCCAAGCCGTTCTTTAATCTGTTATTGACTATGGTGATATTTTATGCATGCATATTCATCATCTCTGAAAATGCTAGATTCTGTGTACCATGCAGCATTACGGTTTCTCTCAAACTCTGGCTTCCGAATGCATCATTGTAAATTGTATGAGAAAGTTGGTCTGTCTTCCTTATACACCCATAGGATGGAACACTGGTATGTTTCTTTATAAGGCAATTTTGCACGATTTGCCTCCGTATTTGTGTTCTCTAATGGTTCCTAGAACAAACAGTGCGCGTATCACTCGGTCTAGCAGTTTGATTATGTATGACGTTCCTCGCACTCGCACTGCGTTTGGTGAAAGTGCCTTTAAATCTTTTGCCCCCTCATCATGGTGTAAGCTACAGGAACGCCTTAAACTGGAATTCCTAATCACCACGAACAATTACAAAAGCAGGATCAAGGACTATTTAACCACAAACTGTACATGCCCGGTTACTGAACACTGACTTACTGCCAATGAGATTGATGCTTTGAGACTTTTTGTCACAACTCTTTGACTCTTGTTCATTAGTGTGAAATTTTGTTTTTTTAATGTGAAACTTTCAATGTTTGTATGCTGCCTTCTTGGCCAGGACTCTCTTGAAAAAGAGATTTTGAATCTCAATGAGAATATTCCTGAAAAAATAAAGGTTAATAAAAAAATAAATAGATACAATTTAGGTAGAAGTTACACTGGAAGAACTATTCTTTTGTAACTCTGCTGTCACTCTAGGCTGACAGCAAGTCACCTGGTGTGGCTAGCACTATGTTGCAGTGTAGTTTAAGGTGAAACTTAAAAGTAGATCAGAAGACAAAGGGATGTGGGTTCCATGCCCACATAATCGTTAAAGGCACGACCAGTGAAAGGGGCCAAGGTGATTCTGATTTCTGTAGTTCCTCAGCATTCTTGGATGGATGAGAGTCAATGAGGAGTCAATACGTTTCACACTTAGGGTTTAAGGGCTCCTTCAGCTTTTCATTTAGACACTAAGTCATGTGTTTGCTGAGGTCAATCGGTGAACAGCATACCTGCAGGACTGCATCAGGCCGGCTAGACCCTGGAAGAATCCCACATCCTTTTTGTCTCTCAGATAGTCAAGCATTTTCTGTCAAGAGAGTAAGGGAACAAAACAAGAAATAGCCTGGTCAGAAAGGAACATTCTCTTTTTTATCATACATTCCCTGAGCCTAATACTAAGAACACGACCACAACCACATCCAGGACAGGGAGAATAAATATGGGTTGTTCAATTTAGAATTTGACAAAGGAATATCTGAAACTGCAGTGTGAGTCCCTCCCTATTGCCACTTGCTCTGATCTCCCTCCCTCTCTCTTGCCGATACACACACATTTAGAGCAGCCCGTTTCATTGAGAGAAGAGAGGGTCTGGGAACAAGGTTCAGGTACCTGCTGCACGGTGGAGTTCCCCCCGTTGAGGACCGCTATCCCCAGCTTCAGAGTGGACGCCACCATCGGGCCCATCTCACCTGGGATCAGACAGACATGAGGCTATATTGATGCCTTATGTGAAATCTGTCTTCTACAGCAGAAAGTACTGGACAGGAGTAGACATTACAAAGAGATAAACATCGGTTTGAAATACAAAAATGCAAAATAGATTAGCTACTTCTAAATTGGGTTGTGTTTGTTGTTGATGGCGGTTTTAGGCTGCCTCCCCTTGCCTGACTGATTAGACTTTGGGGCTGCACACATTCGTTCATATGGCAATCAATTCACACAGGATAAACCAGCCATCCCCACACAATACAAAACTCTCCAACATAGCACTGGCATCGTGGTAAGCTCTTAGCACAGCAGCCAGCATTAGCGATCCAATGCATAATACCTCCATTCATTGCCTTTAGCATAAATTGAGGAAACTGGCATTCAAACCCAACATTCAATTTTGCCAGCCTAACATTTAAAGATTTGGGCAGATATCATTCAGATATCGCTAAATCGCAACACATTTCAATAACAAGTTGCATTAATGTCCAGATGGATGTTGGATATTGCTCTTGCGGAATTATACTCGATAAGCTAATTTGACAAGCCAGATGTAATCCCAGAGACCCCTACTGACATGGTTTCACAGATCCAATTGATACTAGATGATGGCTGCGTATACACCTGGAGTTGTATGTGTTTTGGTTTAAGCCGAATCATATCCGAATGGCCTAAACCCATGAAGGAGGTGTGAAGGTGTCTGAAGCTCATCACAGCATCGCCAGGTTGGAGCAGACCTTTGCTGGCGCTGATGGTCTGCAGAACCATCTCAGCCGCTCCCCGGTCGTGGAGACGAGCCTGCTGGTAGAGCAGCTTCTGTTTCTCCATCTCCTTCTCCTGTTGTTGGGAGAGCCATCATGATGGAGACAGTGTTCTCACAACAACTCATTTCATCTCATTAAAAGTCACACCAACAGATCTGTTGCGCAGCCATTTCTAGGGGACTACCAGTTAAATCCACATTGACAGTGCTATGAAGTGGCATAACTGAATGTGATTGTGAGTGAATGTTGACATTGCAATTTGAATCCCTCTTCAAATTTAAAATGTTTGGGAGACTGCGATGGAAAGAAATGCTTTCTGCTTCAGGCTGGAATGTTCCGTAGAAGATGCAGACAACGGTTCATCCGTATGTCTAGATAAGCTAGCGCTAAGCTCTCATCCAGACACTATAGCTTGCAGAAGCGTCAAGTCAGCTGCTTAACTCAGCCATTGCCGGTCGTCAGCCAATATGAGGCAAGAGGACATCTTCTGCAAATGTTTGAACGTAGGAATGTAATAATGATACCAATGAAATTCTAAATGTAACTGCAAATCTTGTAAAACACAGGCCACATTTCAGTGCAAATGTATATCAAGTTGCTGAAAGAAAATAATGTTTAACGGGAACAGACACCGTACCTCAAAGCTTTTCACTTCGTCTCCATCCTCCTCCACCTCATCGTGACAGCTCTGAGGGCGGAGAAGGAGCGGGGAATGAGGTCGGCCATGAAAGGGGCTCCCAGTAAAGCTACGTTAGCATTCATCAACACAAGAAATAGCAAATAATAACAAGTAATAGCAAGTCATTTGGGGGAATCTAACTAGGCCTTACCTTGGCCATTATGTCGGCGTAGGCCATGTAGAGATTGTCTTCATCTAGTTTGCTGCAATAGAAATGAAACAAACTGTTTAGTTCAAGGTCTTTCATGGTGATGTACTTGCTTACATCTCAATTTCTACCCTTGTTCCAAACTTACAATTTCTAATCTTTTAGGGTGTGTTCTCCAAGCCAATGCATGTTTGTTCATATCCCCCTTCCATCTCTCAAGCCCAGCTCCAGAATTTACGATGAGAGCAAATCGATTCCGGACGCTGCAGAGAACCTTGCAGCAGTGTGAACTGGTCATCTGTCTCCAGAAATTAACATTGTCGCAGAATGTAGTTTTACATTTAAATAGTTGATGTATCTACCATGGCATTGTTTGCAAGCAGTCATCCATTGCTAGTTGTCTATTTGCAAATCTTGTATCTGAACTGAGCTCTTCTGTCTATGTCACCTGCCGCTCATCTAGAGCAGGGTAACATTTCTCAGTGAGAGCGGTTCGCTCATGAAGAGCGGCGTACCATTTCTCAGTGAGAGCGGTTCGGCTGAACAGCTGAATGAGTTGATGTAGCGGGTCAATGTGCTTCAGACTGTCTTCCTCTTCGGCTGGCTCGTCCTCGCCAGATTTCTGTACAGTCATGCACAGACAAAACATAGATAAATACAGGAAGACGCTTCAAATGGGAACATTAACTATCGATACATCTAAAAAGCAACATTGCATTAAGACATGACAGAGCACTGTCTTGGCTGGATGAAATTCCTGTCCGACGACGACGCTTTGACCCTGAAACTGAATCATCTCCTAATTTATACGGCCAACTGCTAACTAGTGAAAACATAAGCTTTTTATAAATTCCCAGGGCAATGTAATTAAACTTTGTTGGGGAGATATTGTGGCGTTTTGAGGATGACACTTACAGCCAGGTCCTCGATGAGCTTATCTTCAAAGTAGTGGTCTTCTGCCTCGATCCAGGACTTCTCGTAGCCTTGAAGAAACAGGTTGACAGCTCTGTGTCTGAGGAGGACGAAAGGGGAGAGAAAGAGGCCTTTATATCTTCCCAGCTTCCATCAAATTGTATACGTATTGTCACAAAAAGGTGCCGTACAAAATGCAGTTCTTATGTGAATACCTGGGCAGGTTGTACAGGGGAGCCATTCTGAAGCACGCCACCACGGCCCTCTTCCTCTGCTTGGACAGCAGCTTGTGCCACACAGCCTTCTTACTGCGCTGGGGGTGTTCCACCTGCAGGACAGGGACAGGTGAACCCCCGTGTTAACATAGGAGTATCGGGAGTCCAGGCTCTGTGAGGCTGTTCTGTGGGGTAGACCAATTCTCTGAAATGAAAGTATGTCAGGTTGTGGCAAAGTGCACATTTGGCAAAGAGTTAAACAGGTCTTAAAGGAGTACTTTTACTTGGAGACCATTTCCAGATTTTTTAGATTTGTCCATTATTGAGCGAGAGCGCAGTAGCCGTAATCAGCAAAGCGGACAGAGAACATAGAGAATTAAAACTGGTGTCTTTCCCTTCGCTTGACCTGGTTGGGTTGTTATTGTGTCCTGCCAATTCTCACTCAATGAGAGTTGAGTTGTGTTGTTTCAGGAACGGTTGAAACATGAGTCAGAGCTGGAGAGTGTTGTTTGTTGTGTTGGACTACTTAAAGCCTAATTAGGTGTTATCTAAAAGATTCAAGTGAGGGAGAGTTAAGACTGTAATGAATTGGGATATATACTGCAAGAATGCAACATATCTTTTGGGGGCAGAGTTAATTGACACAGTAACAAACAGAGCGTGATCAGGCAAAAGGTAAAGGAATAAGTTTTATATTCTCTGGAAGATTTTTCCAAATAATCTATTAACCTGTCAGGCGTACCATCAGGAGATATCTTTCACTTGGAGATGTTGGATAAATGGTAAAATAATATGCAGGACGGAGTCTATGCTCTGTTTTATATATCAGACTTTGTCCTAAAAGGTTAAGGTTAACCTGTAACCTTAACGCCAGGTTACACATTTCCTATTACCTTCACACATGTTTCTTCATATCAAACGAAAGGATAGAATGCATATGATAATCTAGCCTTAAAACGGTTAAATATGGGAAAAGACGTGTGTACAGACCTGGTCTAGGTGGAAGAGGACATGAGCGATGTCTAGCACCCTCTCCACAGTCTTCTCCGGATCACAGGTCTCCTCGTTGCGGTTGGGAAGGTCTCGGTACAGGGCCATCTGCCATCGAATTCGCTGGGTCTTCCAACTGGGAAACAAACAGAAGATGTCTAGAGGTCTGAGTCTGCAATGCAGTGGGAATGGGAAACTCTCTGTTCTGATACCTAACCTGGCAGTCAGTTCAAGTCATTTGACCTGAGTATTTGTATAGCCCTCAATCCCGGTTACCGTCTCAAAAGATTCATATATGTAAAGGAAAACCGCAGCACGTACACAACAGAACCAGGTGTCTGCAATATCAGACTGGGACACTGGTCGCAGAGCTTTGCATGTTGCTCAAATCAAAGGCCTCAGTTCAAAGCAACTGCCAATACAAATGTAGTGGACCTCTGATTGGTGCATTGATGAGCGGGGCTACGTGTGCAACCTCACAGTAGCATGCTACAGCTCAGCTAGCTTACACTATGACTAATAAATGCTGACATCTTATAAGCGACGTCAACCTGAGCTTTGTCAAACCTAGAAAAAAAAAAGATGGTTTCACCTTCCCTTGAAGATGTAGATTGCTTTTGATGATCTCCCGAACTTCATCTTCCGTGTCTTTCTGTTAATTAAGCCAAAAACATTGAATGTAAGGATTCGGCCACATTATGGGGAATTCGATTCGGCCAAGTAATACGTGTTTAAACAACAAATAAAGCAAGTGTGTTGTAGAACAGTGCTCACTTAAAATGCTAATGCTAATTATAGAAGATTTTTTACTTTTACCAATAGCAGTACTATATACTCCAGTTCATTAATTTATATTCATCTACAAGAAGTGGTTTGAGGGTTGACTTTAGGAACCAGGTTCTGACCAACAGCAGCGGGGTGAAGCACCTGGGTGAAGCGGTTCTTAGCCAACGCTATGAGCTCCTGGTCTCCTGGCGCGCAGATGTTCAGCCCCACTGGGAGCATGCGCTTCAGCGTGGCCACGATCAGGCTGGTCTGCATGGTGTAGCGGTCCCCTTTCCTCTTCAGCTTCTTCCTCTCCTGGTCCGAAATGGCACCCTGGGGAGAGAGAGAGCGATGTTGACCACCTTTTAAAGCGCCCGTCCTTTGGACATGAACTGAGGGGTAGCTACACCCCATGAATTTTTTAGATTTTGTGATAGCTGTAATTTTAATGAGATGCAGATCCATTTCTACATTTAAAGCAGATCATCGTGAAGCAGGTGCTCCAGACATCCAGCCTTCGCCCCGAATCGGATCTCTCATTTCTAACCGCTGCGTACGCACTAAACGCCCTAGAGGCCCTAGAGGCGTACGCCGCCGCCCACCGAGGTTCCTGATCTACCGATACAAACGCGTGCTCTTGGTAACGAGAGCCGCTGTCTGGAAAATGTTTTTGAGGGCCGTCGTCAGTCCGCCTGACTCGGTAGCGCTCAGAGGACTAAAGCCAGCTGGACTCCACATCCAGAGGATGTGTGTTTCTGCCATGTTCCCAAACGGAACTTTGCTCAGTAGAAACGTGTTATTTTCAAATCAAACTAATTCCAAAGAGACATTCATTTGATATTAATTAGGACATTTCCAAAAAGGCCTTGTGGGTGTTACGCATCTACGGCACTTGCTGGGTTTTGGGATTGTCCTGTGTTTGAGATATTCTGAGCCTAGCCTACCCGCATTGGGTCCAGACTAATATCTGGAGGCCGAGCTGTCCTGAGGTTTAGGATGGCTTGGCGTGTACTAATGACGTCTCTAAAACATCTCTTGATATTGTCTCACCTTCGACATCTTAGACTTGGTATCGGTGATGAGGAAGGACATGTTGTTGATCTCATTTTGGACCACAAAGTTCTGCTCTTCCCTCTTGAAGTTCTGCACAAGAAGCAAGAATTATACTTACTACACTATAACCGAATGTGTGAACACACGGTCAAATTAGACATGGCACACTGCTATTACAATATTAAATCAGACCTGAAACACTAGCATGTATGAAAATGCCTCACTCTATTTGAAGCTTATTGCAAATTTGAGGTATAAAGGGATTTATTCATGTTTAATATATATCTTTTGAGTCCCATAAGGATTATGGTGCTGCCCAGGGCTGTATTTGGAGTGTGGAGTTTGTGTTTGCTGGTATAAATTCTGCTTCAGAACAGGAGATTAACAGTGAAGTAAAGGTATCAGGTGATGTTGGCAGAGAGGGGTTAGAGGTCAGCTGGTGTTCTTTACATGCGACTTGGCCCAGAAGATGAAGACTTCGGCGACCATGCGGAACAGCTCTTCTGCCTCTGGGTTCGGTTCCTTCAGCCACTTCGCTCTGGGAAAAGGTACAATTCACCTCCAGTTGACACCTCTTATACCACTTGTGTTAACTGTTTAACACTTCATTGCGCCAATAATCGGAAACATACAATATCTGCTGGGTTACTGTTTTCAGAACACTTGGATTTAAAGTATGGTATTAATCCAATAATATTACATTGCACAGGGAAAAAGGTGATAAAACGGACGGAGGATGATGGCAAAAGTTTGTCTGAGTCTTTAAATCAACAATTAAGAATTACAAGTATGACAAAAAAAAATGTAAGCCATTCAAAAGTGTCTCAACGTCTGAACATGACACAAGAGAAGGTAGCCTGCCTGTTGTAATCGACGAAGCGAATGAGCAGGGGGTAGAAAGCATACAGGTCCCGGACCAGGATGGTGAACTCATCCAACACCAGCAGTTCTGCCTCCGACATGTCCCCTCTGCCCTCGGCTTTGGTCTGCTCCTCGTCCATGAGGACCACAGCCGCTTTCTAGTCCAAACCGTTAGAGAGACCCCATGATGAGGGTACACTTCGCTCATAGTTAAGATACACTTTCTGGGGGGAACAGTGAGGAGTTACAACTACCATGACAGGACAGGAGTATTTAACAATTATTGTTTCAGTAAAATTCAACTCTAGTAGGGCAGTAAAAACATGAAAACATATCCAGAAAATAATTTGAGCTTATAAAATCGTCAGAAACTTCATCAAAACGCGAAGCAGCCGCCATTGTTTTTGTTTACAAAGCCGGCGTTTTCGCTACTAGTAGGCTATAACTTATAGCCTACTAGTAGCTCAGCCAATCAAAACGCAGCATTAGTGATAGCCCACTAGTTGAATTTTACTAAAGTAAGATACACCTTCTGATGATGAACGTGAGAGAACCGCCCATAGTTAGATACACTTTCTGGAGATAAACGGCCCTTAGTAGTTAACACTATGCCTATAGTTACAGATACAGTCTGTCAAGGAGCAGACTGGGGTCAGTCTGTATGCAGCAGAGCAGCATCTATACACACTATGGTCTGTGACACAGAGCGAGAACTCATCATCCATTGGAAACATTTAGTTGTACGTCAATTAATTGGATTGTCTTTTAAAAAACTGCTCTTTTCTGCATTTTATTTAAATACACCTACAAAATTATTCTACATTATTATAAGGGACAGACTCAGGACTATGTTTCAGATATTGGTATGATAAATGAAAAAAAAGCTCACCTTTTTGAGTTTTTCCATCAGAGGCAGGAAGTGGGTCTTGAGAAGCTGAGCATTGGCCTTACTGATGATTGGCTGAGAAAATACTTCAGAGTAAAGAGAGATAAGAAGAGCGAGAGACAGGAAAATTGTTGATGAATAAACATCTGGGTTGGGATTGTGGCAACCATGATTCCCACAAGCAGGGACCAGATCAAATGCTTCTTTAGCTTGTCTGTTGGTTTGAGAGTAATGTTTTCTGATGTAGTCATGTTGCCTAGACTAGAGTCATGTTGTCTGACCTGGTCATGTTGTCTATTCCAGAGTCATGTTGTCTGATCTAGGGTCATGTTTCTGATCCAGAGTCACATCTGATCTTGAGTAATGATGTCTGATCTCAAGTCATATTAGCTGATCTGGTCATGTTATCTATCTAGAGTCATATTATCTCATCTAGACAAATGTTGTCCAATATAGTCATGTTGTCCCCTCTAGAGTAATTTTCTCAAGTCTTGAGTCATGTTGTCTGATGTGGCGGCATTGTCATATCTAGATTATCTTCAAATCTGGAATCCTATCTAATCTAGTCATGTTGTCGGATCTAGAGTCATGCTGTCTGATCTAGCGTCATGTTATCTTATCTAGAGTCATTTTATCTGATCTAGAGTCATGTAATCTGATCTAGAGTCAATTCTGATCTAGAATCCTGTTATCTGATAATCTCCCATTGTCTGATCTCCAGAGTCATGTGATCTGATCTAGAGACCTTTTGTCTGATCCAAGGTGATGTCTGATCTAGAGTCATGTGATCTGATCTAGAGACCTTTTGTCTGATCCAAGGTGATGTCTGATCTAGAGTCATGTGATCTGATCTAGAGACCTTTTGTCTGATCCAAGGTGATGTCTGATCTAGAGTCATGTGATCTGATCTAGAGACCTTTTTTCTGATCCAAGGTGATGTCTGATCTAGAGTCATGTGATCTGATCTAGAGACCTTTTGTCTGATCCAAGGTGATTTCTGATCTAGAGCCATTTTATCTGATCTAGAGTCATGTTATCTGATCTAGAGTCAGTGGCTCCTAGATGTTACGTGTTACCTGCCAGTCTCTTCATCCAGGTGCCCTCGTCGATGCCCAGGTTGTTGTAGATGATCTTCAGGATGTTTCCCAGGAGGGCGTTCATGTGTTCCCACCTCAGAGAGGTGCAGCAGCGGTCGGTGCTCTCCGGGTTGTTCTCTGGACCGTATTCCCACCAGTGGGACATGTAGCTGCACAGCATGGGCAGCACTACCTGCAGGAGAAGCAACACCAGGAGGTCAAAGATCACAATACTGCAAAACTCAAAGACGCAAAGCACATGGGTTCATTCCATCAAAAGTAACCTTTAAAGCACTTTAATAGTTGCAATAGTTGTCTGGATTCAGAATGACTTTGCTGATTTTAATAATGTACGTAATGCCTTAACTTTGGAAGTTGATTGTGCTCAATAGTCACACAACTGTGTACTGTGAGTCTGTCATGGAGTTAGTCCTCCTGTCTCTTTTCTGTGGGGCAACAGCTTCCTCTACCTGCCTTGCAGCACAGTAGTCCCAGTGAGGTAGGGTTGGTAGACTGTAAGGTTATTATTTATGTTCTCCAACACCAGCCTCTCTCTCCTGGTTCACAGAGTGTTGGAGAAATGGCTCCATAGATGTTTATCTCGCACCATATGAGTAGCACCTCCAGGAAACTCTTCAGTCTTCCTCTACACGTCTTCTGCAAGTTGGCTGGTTCAGTAATAACGGCACTTGGCACTTGGCCAGAATATTAGAGGCCATTGTAATGGGAAAATAATATTTTCACACTCCGTTTCCCTAACTGCTATTTTTTGGTAGGTGCCATTTTTTTGTGGTTCCAACTCAGAATGCACAATAACGTCGCCCTTCTTTGCTTTTGCCAATGCACTGGACTTCTCCTTGCGAAGCAAATAGAGAGAGGCAGGCTGAACTTCCAACTGAGGACTCGGATTATTGTATGTTGTTTGTATGTTGTATGTTGTTATTTGCTTTATTACTTAAATTAATTAGCCTAATTGTTATTTTGGATGACTGTTTTTCTCTAACATTTAGACAGAAACAATTGACGTGGCCCAAAATTCCCGCCACAGCTATTTATTATAAATTACACCAAAATGATAGCCATCACTACCTCCCCCTCCAGAGAACACATTCACTCCCATCCTCCGTTAACTTCATTGGCTTCCAATAAAACAACGCATCAATTTCAAGATTCTCCTCACCACCTGCAAAGCGCCAAACAACTTTGCACCCTCGTACATAACAGATCTCCTCCATCGCCACTCCCCCCACTCGCCGCCTAGGCTCCTTCTCACCTCCATCACCAAGGCCAAGTATCGCACTCTGGGGGACAGAGCCTTCGCCATCGCCGCCCCTACCCTCTGGAACTCCCTCCCTCTGGCCATCCTAAACTCTGATACACTCTGTTCATTCAAAAGTCAACTTAAAACCTATCTCTTCAGGACCACCTACAACATTCGACAAATCATCCTCTGCCATCTTCCACTCTCTCCCGCTCTCTTAATGTGTTGCCAATTGTTGTGGTGTTGTTTATTTTTTTCCCTTTTGTTTGATTGTCTGTACCGTCTATGCATTCCTTTCTTATTTGTAAAAAACAAACAAACAGATCAATTATTATTATTATTATTATTATTATTATTATTATTATTATTAATTATTATTATTATAAATCTTACCAACGGCACCTATAACTCAGTCTCTTCATTGAACCCAGATCTAGATGTTTTTTCATAATTAGGTGTATACAGTATGTACAATGTGTGTCTGGAATGCATTCATACATGTACACACACACACTGGGCATAGCCGTAATGGTTAGGGTCATCTAATGGTATGGTTTACCTCCATGATGTGGGGCATCTGGGTGTACCTGATGCCCGACTCCGCCAGCGTCATGATCTCCTCAAGGGTCTTCTCCAGGGAGGGGATGAGAGGACAGGCGTCAAGCACCGGGGCTGGAAGCCCAAGAGCTAGGGAACACAGAGCAGACATGACATGAGCAGTCAGTCAATTCATTGAGCAGTTTGGTATAAATTGTTGAAATGGCTCATGTATTGGGCAAATGGTTTGCCTCTGTCATCTCCCAGTACTCTGCTCTGAGAAAGGTCTGAGGGGTGCTAGTGAGGGGAACGGTTCTCTTTGGTTCTCTCTCTATTCAACCCTCGGCCCCATCAGATCCAGGGGAGAAGCTCAAAAAGGCTTTCACTAAAGAATTGGAATGACCGTCTTAAGTTTTATAATAATAGTATTAATTCATATTTCTAACTAGTTTTGTCGTGAAATTGAAGGTAAAATACTAACTATGGCCTTATTTCACTTCAAATTAAACCATAGCTTAGGTTTATATTATTTTCACATTGTCGTCACCAACACATACTGTATATATACATGACATGGACCTCATCAATGCCACCGGCACAAAGACGCCAACAGGTTTAAAGAGCACCTCCTCTCTCCTTGGCCCCTTTGCTGTTGTAGATGGAGAAGCCGTTGAACATATCCAGGTAGGGCTCCATGAAGGCCACGGGGAAGGCTGCAGAGAAGGCCGCCAGACACTCTCCAATGGCCGGACGATGCCTGCCAGAGAAACAAGACCAGGGAGGGAGGGAGCAATGAATCAGAAACCCTAAGTGGTTAGAGACGTTTTGGATGGATGGAGCGAGAGACGAACGCACTACCTCTCTACATAGATGCTCTTGCTGGTCCCGAGTGAGTAGAGACTGTTGAGGATCCTGTAGCAAGACACCTGAACATTGTCCACTAGAAGGGAAAAGACAAAAAAATATAGAGAGATGACTTTGGAAAGATCTGACCCCATTAGCAGCACAAGCTTGTTGTTCCTCACATTCACTAGAACAACTGTACTTGTGACAGCGTTACGATGATAATAACGTGACAGTTCTGTACAGTGTAGGAAACCCACGGATGAGGTCCTGGCCGAAGAGGTTCTGTCCGATGTGCTCGAACAGGGAGGAGAGCACGGGCAGTAGGGCGAAGGTGGTGTAGTTGATGACCTGGGTGACGTCGCGCGGCTGCGTGCGCTCGTGGGTGAACTGGCCCAGCTTCAGGTTGTCCTGGGTCTTCTCCAGGTCTTCCGCCGCGCTCTCGAAGAACGCCCGCAGCGCCGCCTTCACCGACTCCAGCCCCGTCTTCATGACCGTTCTGTGGCCATAAGATAATACACTTCAGTGCTTCGAGAAGGAAAAGTCATACAATATTGTTTTTGTCTGGTTTTCTGTGTGCAATTTGTTGTGTTATGTTTTGCTTCCATTGCATGTCCTTATTGTTTGTTTGATATGTAATGCAAGCCACACCCTCAGACAACAGATCAGTCTGGCAATGTTTTTCTTCGTAATTTAACATATTCAAAAAACGGTTTGTGTAAACCCACAGAGCCAGGCTGGGATAGTCGCAGTGCTCCGATGGCCAATCAGGTAAGGGCTTGAATATCACCTGCTTGTGCACACACAAGACCTAGCCTCATCACACCACTCACCTTGCATCCAGCGTCTGTCCCAGGATGTGAAGGCAGTTAACGATGGAAGTGGCGTCGTTTCCTGGTGGAGGCGAACGCAGAGTCACATGGCTTTGAGTTGAAACAGTCCCAGCGATCATGGAAGGGACCTTTATAGAGCCACTGGGATGGTTTTAACACAATCTGCGAATAGGACTTAAAACTGAAGTGATAATAAAAAATAAATAAATAAAAGGGTAAGGAGTGATGAAATGATCTACACACAATGCAGATAACATGCTAACCTTCCTGCATGTCGCTGTGTTGGCGTTCAGCCTTCACATCAGCACAACGTGGGCATGCAGGGGCAGGGGAAGGGGCAGGGGCCAGAAGTCATCTCAACCTTTAAAATGACTTCTGGACATTTTGCATCCATGATCCTTTAATCTTGCTTCTAGTTTGTGAGTCAAGTTCTGAGATTAGGGTTTTCACTCCACCTCACTACAAGATGCATACAGAAATAATACTGAAGAGACACAGGGGCTGTCTACAGCCATTCTGCATCGGAAACATTCTTTAGAAAGAAACAAAACCACATCATGTTACTGTTAGAACAACATGCCAGAAGACATGCACGCACTCTCTATTCTTACCAAAAAGCGATATCCTATGTCTGACAAGAACTCCCAGTTTGCAGAAAAGACTTCAAGAGGAGAATGCAGTTGAAGGAGCAGAAAAAACACAAAACAAGGCAGAGAGAAATAAAGAAAGAGAAATAAAGGGTATATTAATGTAAATAGGAACAGAGTGATTAAAATTGGGAGAACAAAAAACAATAAACACAAACATTAGCACTGGGAGACAGTGGGAAGGGAGAGAATGTAAGGTACTGAACAAAAGGGATTAGAACAATCCAGTTCATAGTTAGTTTGACAAACTTGACAAACATGGACCCATCATCACTTGATGAACCTGTTTCCTCCAAAGCCTTTGTCAACTGGTTAAGGTTTCCCAGAATATTTCTTGTAATTAAATACTTGTAAGTTTAAGTTTATACCATTTATAATGTTTCATTATGTTCAAATGTTCAAAGTGATCTGCAGCTGAGTGGCCACTGCTGCCGCGGTATGTGGACAAGCATTCTCTGCACCAGGGATCAGAGATAAACTACCTGTCTGCGCCAGGGATCAGAGATAAACTACCTGTTGTAACCAGGGATCAGAGATAAACTACCTGTCTGCGCCAGGGATCAGAGATAAACTACCTGTTGTAACCAGGGATCAGAGATAAACTACCTGTCTGCGCCAGGGATCAGAGATAAACTTCCTGTCTGCGCCAGGGATCAGAGATAAACTACCTGTCTGCACCAGGGATCAGAGATAAACGACATGTCTGCACCAGGGATCAGAGATAAACTACATGTCTGCATCAGGGATCAGACATAAGCGACATGTCTGCATCAGGGATCAGAGATAAACTACATGTCTGCACCAGGGATCAGAGATAAACTACATTTCTGCACCAGGGATCAGAGATAAACTATATTTCTGCCTTCCAGTGATCAGAGATAAACTACATGTCCGTGTGAAGATGGCTTAAGGTGTCTGGACCGGGTACACAGATTACTGGGCTGTGTTCGGGCTTGGGGCTCCTGGTTACTGAACATGACCTTTCCAGTTGAGATTATTCCCATTTACATCTGTTTACATAAAGTATCCGATCTATAAAGAGCATTTCACTCACTAATAACGGATGAATTGCTATCGCATTACGCACAAAAAGGATGGCTCTTAAATGCACCTCCAGCAGCTCTACCTAACTCAGCTATAATAATCCAAAAATGGCCGCTCTTTATGCTTGGTCTTCACACTCAAACAACATACCTGGTCACCATCTCCTTCTCCTTGTTTGAGGCATGGCCGCCACTGCTGATTGGACGAATGGCTGTAGACAGGAAGTAGAGCCTATGGTTCTTAAAGTACTGGTCCACCAATGGCAAGAGAACCTGGGGAAATACATAAAATCATAGGTTAGCTATTTGAGTTTATATATATATATATATATATATATATACATTTTATCACTCATGTAACAAAATGTGGGAATCTTAAACATGGCTCAGACCTTTCCAAAGAACTTGGTTTGCTGCTCCTGGGGACATTCCTGTCCCTTGGCTCGGCTTCCAGCATCTGTGCATCAGAGATTCAGATTTACTTTAACAAACCCTTGAATCCACTGTATTGGCAGCCTGGTTTAAACCAGAGCACCGTTTTACTTGTGTTCTGTGCGCTTTACAGCGTTGCCTCCAAACGTACCGGCGTCCATCATGTGTTGATGGGCCTTGTCTACATATTCTATGAGCTGTTGCAGGAAGGTGTAGGCAAAACGCTTCTCTATGGCCGGCGTGTCCAGGTCCTGCTCCCTCACACACCTGGAACACAACATCAAACCTTCTCAAAGCCACACCCCCACCTCAATCTTGGAACAATCGTATCTACAGCAACCCTGAATGATCAGTATCAATATCGACATCTACTCTCTGGTTGGCTCGTCACAGGTGTATTCACGTCATTTCATCGAGCTCACCTAGATACGGTGTAGCCGTTGATCTGGAGGAACTTAAAGATCTCCTGTGCTTTCTCACGGTCTCTGGACTTCTCTTTGGCAGTGAGTGTGTCGTATGGGACCAGCAACGGATGACTGCCTCCACCTAGCAAGGAGAGGAAGGGAGGGACAAGGAGGGAGTAGGGAGGAGAGGGGAGCGAGGAGAGAGGGGAGGAGAGAAGAGTAAGGAGTAAGGATAGGAGGGAGACGGGAGGAGGGAGGAGGGAGGAGGGAGGAGTAATAGACCGTTTGGATGGAAAATGTGTTATTAGTAGAGATGGGCAAACATCGTGCATCCCTGACACACTAACCCAGGCATTGTGTTAAACTAACCCAGGCACTGTGTTAAACTGTAACCCATGCACTGTGTTAAACTCTATCCCAGGCACTGTGTTAAACTGTAACCCAGGCACTGTGTTAAACTCTATCCCAGGCACTGTGTTAAACTGTAACCCAGGCACTGTGTTAAACTGTAACCCAGGCACTGTGTTAAACTGTAACCCAGGCACTGTGTTAAACTGTAACCCAGGCACTGTGTTAAACTGTAACCCAGGCACTGTGTTAAACTGTAACCCAGGCACTGTGTTAAACTGTAACCCAGGCACTGTGTTAAACTGTAACCCAGGCACTGTGTTAAACTGTAACCCAGGCACTGTGTTAAACTCTAACCCAGGCACTGTGTTAAACTGACGCACTAACCTTTGTGTATAGATATCTAGATACACAGTATATATATATCTTGATGGTGGAGCCGTGAAGCAGGAACTAGTTGTGAATGAAACTAACCATAAAATATCATTTGAAGTGTACGTTGAACGATAATTCAGAGCACCGTTTCCATTTAACTTCTAAATCATCGAGTGGTTTGTATATTCTTCCTCATTATGTCTAAATAACAATAATAACTTAAGTTATATATTTTTATACTCCTCATATTGAATAACGCATAGGGCCTACTAGCTCTAAAAAGCCACAACCATGAGGATAATACATCCCCCCACCTTCTCCGAACTCTCAGCATTACTGAGAAATCAATGAGTCAATGAGAAAGTCAATAAAATTAGACTCACCTTTGGCTTCCATTTCCATCTTCTTTTTTTTAGCCCAAGTGTTATGAAAGTTTTCTGCCAGAAGCTCAGCCATTGACTGTGGAGGATATTTTATGAATATTAAGAATTGCCTGTTTTTTGCGGTCTGCATATTAGTGTATCTTATTCTAACAGTGTGTATATATGAACGTGTATCTTACTGTTTAACTTTGCTTGTGTTACTAACTTTGCTGGTGTTACTTTTAATGTAACTTTTAGTAAAAGCCCAACCACGGACCGGAGTTGCAAAATCATCTTGACTAGAAACCTGCATGGCATCTATTTTATATTCTATATGAAACAATGTGCAATGTATTTGTCCCTGCTTAAAAAAACCTCTAAACTAAACTGTTATAGTGTGTATATATAAATGTTTGTCTTACTGTTATAGTGTGTATATATAAACGTGTATCTTACTGTTACATGGTGTATACATAAACGTGTATCTTATTTTTATAGTGTGTGTATATATAAACGTGTATCTTGTGTATCTTATTGTTACAGTGTGTATATATAAACGTGTATCTCACTGTTATAGTGTATATGAACATGTATCTTGTGTATCTTACTGTTACAGTATGAAACGTGTAGCTTATTGTTACAGTGTTTATGCATGTAGTAACATGTATCTCACTGTTATAGTGTATATATATATTAATGTGTATCTCACTGTTATAGTGTATAGATATTAATGTGTATCTCACTGTTATAGTGTATAGATATTAATGTGTATCTCACTGTTATAGTGTATGTATATAAACGTGTATCTTGTGTATCTTACTGTTACAGTGTGTATGTATAAACATGTATCTCACTGTTACAGTGCATGTATATATTAACGTGTATCTCACTGTTACAGTATGTACATATTAACGTGTATCTCCTCCCCGCTCCCCGCTTTATGTATAAACAGCTATGGGTGCTGGTGACTCTTACGTGCAGGTCTCTGGACAGAGTGACGTTGCTCATGTCGATGGGCCTCGGACTGAAACCGGGGGCTCCTTCAAAAGACAGCTGCCAAACAAAACAAACACTTAAAGCAACAAAGAGAGAGTGTGTGTGTTTGTGTGTCTGTGTGTGTGCGTGCGTGCGTCTGTGCGTGTGTTGATGGCCAAAATAACCAAACACACCACATATACAGTACAGATATAGGCACACGTTAAGGCCCACGGTGAAGACCACATGTCCCAACGATAGGGGCCCTCAGATGCTTACACACTGTTTACCACATCTATTCGAATCGTATCTGCTTTGAATAAACACTCGGCACTGCACCGGGGTTAGCTTCCAAGGCCAGGCAGGTGCTCTCGGGAGAAACCCCCACACCAGCCTTTGACACTACACACAACTCGCACACACACCTTCCTAGGTCAAGAAACACGACATTAAGACTGATCACCCAGAAGGACATTACGCTCAATTTGAACGCAGAACCTCTTACAGTATGCCAAGCTCTGGGTACGACCTCTAGCGCTGTTAGG
>OLKM01001356.1:52911-68672 GCA_900291075.1 Melanogrammus aeglefinus | reverse complement strand
CTTGAATCTTGACGTGACCACCCCTGCGGACAACGCATTACTAGATTAACTTTACTGCTACCCTGTGGCGACATCGAATACACTTCAGATTTGACTGACTACTCCTGTGAAACGTCGTACACTTTAAGTTGACTTGACTATCCCTGCTTGGCTACATCGATACTTACCGTTACTTTGACTTTGACTACCCTTCTGGACTACATCGATACTACCTTGACTTTGACTTTGACTACCGGCCTGCTGGATTAACAATAGCTACCTTTTGCTTTGACTTTGAACACCTGCTGGATACTCAATACTCTACTGACTCGGTATCCACACCAACTACATCCTTCATCTGACAACCCTGCGGCGCAAAAGAAAGCTAACACTGGTTTTCCCCCAATTTCCCCCCCAGACCACGCACGCAGGCAACCTGCTAATAGATAAGGACCAGACAGTGGGACGAAAAGAAATAGAGGGCGACGAACGGACGTAAATGATGACAGACCAGCAGCGCGACAGGGCACTGAACTGGTTGAGCCTGAACGTCGATCAGGGAAGTTCCTGAAAGACAATGCGTGGAAAAAATGGGGGGCGCGATTCGACAAATATGTAAAAGGTTGGCGCAAAGACGGAATGGCCTATCTGGACATCTGGACTTTCCGAGTCGGAGTCGGATTTCATCCCAAAGGCCGAACCGAGACTCGGAAGGATCGAGAACCCCGATCCGACACTGAGGCCACCAGCATCTGAAGCAGCAAGGGTGCGCACCGCCTACCTATGCCGCGGACCTCTACCCCGGTTCCCTCCTCAAGATGCCAATTCAGAGGCCAGGAACACCATGACAGGACCACGACCGAGATAACCGCTAAGCGACTACCAACAGGAAGACGAGTAGGTCCCTGTCCCACCTGCGATTCTCAGGGTAGTGGATCGACTTTCTCGTCAAAGAAGGGGGCCTGATCAAACTTTGAACAACTGAACCGCGACCGACCACCATGGAGCGCCCGAGCAGGTCCTCATTGCGAGCAAGCAGGCGATTCAGTCCAAGACGTGGAAAACGTGGCCAGAACCACCAGACAGCCTGACGACTCGCTTTGACCTACCGCCCTGTGTGGGACGCCCTGAGGGGCCTCTATCCCGCCCAAAGCGCTGCAATGCTACTGGCCAAACAAAGGAAACCCGGAGAATCGGCGGGCGAATACCTCAGCAGAGCCACCGTACGATGGAGACACGGATTCGGCCGCCGGGAGCAGCGATCGCTAAGATACCATTCCGGTGCCGGTAGAAACGGCCTAGCTCCAAGATCCGGAGGCTCTTAAACACAGTGATCGGATCCGGAAGAATGAGCACCTTGGACTGGGAAGAGGCCATCACGTACTATGTAAACCTGGACAACACGGAGAAGAGGTGCAAGGAAGATCACAGATGTGAACAAGACAACTCCTCTGCCGTAGAGGTAAAAAGGTCACCCAGGAGTACAACCCTGGACAAGGAGGTCCCAAACCAGGCCTCCGAAATCCAGCCTCCGGAGTGGCCCGCCGCGCTCCAAACTGCCAAGGGAAACGGCCACTCAAACTCAGGCCCAAACCCCTCCCGCCCAAACTTGGGGAACTCAGCCCCTGCAGTACCAAAACCCACAACCCGGACCCTGGGCACCCCCCCAGTATCCCAGTCAGGGCAGAGGCGGGTTTCGAGGTGGTCCACACAAGGAAAAAGGAATAAAAGGGGGGGTTGGACCACGGCTACCAGAGCATCCGCTATAACCGGCCAAACGCTGACATGGCCAATAACTGGCCCGTATCCTGACGCAGGACTGCACCACACACAAAAGGGACCATCTCCAGTCACCACTGGGACCCATGGTAATAAAGAGGGGCAGTCCCCAACTGCATAGCTATACGCCACCAGCCGCACTGCATTACCCGGGTTTGCCTGGCCCAGCAACACAAATGCTCCCCGTACCGCAGCTCGACGCGAGAAACACATCGCACTGCTCCCAAGAACCCCCGCCCCACCGTTAATAACAACATAGGCGTCCTGAGCGTACCGAATATTCAAGATTAGCAGATAAGTCGCCGCAGGTTTGAAAACATCCCTTCATCGCGGCCATATCGACACCCAACAAGAACGTATAGCTAATTACATCACTATAAGTCAGCGCTATCTAACTAACTCGCGAGGCCGCACACCCCAAGCCTCCAGAAAGAGGGCCGTGGTGATGGCCCTCTTTCTGCGAAGCGTTCCTCATGCCCCGAGACTCGACCGGCGCCGGACCAGCGACGGGGCGCCCTCGGACCGCACCAGCTGACTAGAGGATGACTTCCCCCCTGCTCAGATCCTCAGCTGGCCAGACGCCTTGGTGAAGCTACCTCCACCCCCCCCCCCCCCCTTCCGAAATGGCACGCACACCACACGGCTCGTGACTAAGGACGTGCTTCCGTACCTAGGGCTGAGCCCGTCCTAAGGCTGAAGGGCGCCTGGCGATTCGCTCTGTACGCCTCAACTGTTCTAGCCGCTCCCATACTACGGCTCACGTCGCACCTCCTGTCCGGGTTTTCCCAGCCAAGTCTGTTCCAGGCGTCGCGTTGTGTATACTCGGAAGCGCTCGAATAAGCTCTTTTTGTAACTACAGCGTCCAGCCTGTAACTGCCGGGCTCGGGAGTAGACCGCCCATCAGCTACCCCAGGGCTTACTTGCCCGGCTCATCAACAGGCCTGACGGCAAGTGAACTAAAAGTCTAATGATCAGTGTGTGCGTGCGCTCCCCTGCCCAGAGACGCTCACCGATATTTCCGTGGTTCTTTAGCGATCCCGTTGCCCGAGCCAGCCTGTATTGAATCCCATGCTGCTTTACATCGCTTGGGTTGTGCGACTAACCCTCTCGTATCCTCCCTGACGCACCGTACGCGTCGTCCCTCTGATGACCGACTGCAGGAGCATTGCTTATTTCTATGGTGTTCAGTTGATTGTAGTTCTATGGTTGATTTGTGGTTTGTCTGTACGCCGTCGCACGCCGCGCCTCTATTCCCTCCTACGTCCTCGAAGTCGTCGCCACCCGACTTGAGGCGCGATGATGGCAAATAATAACTACACAAACAACAAATATACAGTACAGATATAGGCAACACGTTAGGGCCCAACGCTGAAGACGCATACCAACGATAGGACGTAGATGCCCACACCAATGGAACACATCAAATCTATCGCATGCTAACTCCGCACACGGGTGCTAAGGCCAGGGAGGTGCTCTCGAGAAACCCAGCACCACCTTGAACAACACGCTCGCACACCACAGTTCGCTTAGACTTTAGTAAAACACTATAAGACTGATAAAACAGAGGGACATTACGCTCATTTGAAGCAGACTCTACAGAGCGAAGCTCGGACGACCTCAGCGCTGTTAGGCGACTTAAATCCTATTCGCTCGATCGATTCTAGCGCTCTTTAGCCCGTGTAATTTTTTCACCTACTAATAAATCCGAGGCCCCGTGCCGAAATTATCTCTCTCCGTCCTCAGTTTAATCTGTCAAGAACTAGCAGACTATTTCCCAACAGTGTGCATGCATAACTGCTTGCGTGTGTGTTTCGAATGCACGTGCGTGTGCGTGTGTGTGTGTGTGTGAAGGGGTGAGCGTGTTTCATGTAAGATAACATAAAATGATGCTTTATGTTTGGTTGTTACAGCAGAATAGAACAGTGCAACAGTAATAGAAAATGAAATACAATTAATCAAATGGAAGAACAATTAAAAGCTCAAGACCGAAGAGATCTGAAGGTTCCTTAGAGAGTTGGAGGGAATGTCTGCACCTGGCTGACTTGTGAAATCCGACGAGACTTCTGCAGACTGCTGGGGTCTCCCTCTCTGATGCGGCTTCACCACCGCAGCCCAGGTAACAACCAGGTCCGATGGACTCCTTGATTGGCCAGCGGTACGACTCCTTGTCCTGCACACGAACGAAAGGGGAGGAGGGGGGATTACCCAGGGATTAGAGTCATCAACCTGCTTCGGCCTGATTGTCAGAATCCTTACAATAATTTAAATAATTCTATAACAAATATGTTCAGTATATATTGTATGATGGCTTGTTATATAGACAAGAAAAAAGCTCGTAATCATCATATGTTTTCCATCGTTGTTATGTGTTCATTTGAGTTTGCTCTCTATTACTGTGGTGAGTAAGTCTTTCCGGCCCGTTAGTGAGATAAGGGGGGGATATTAAATATAGCCCTCATAATGTGTGAAAAGTGTGCGCTCACTTTCTTCGTAACGTTTGCGTCAGTGCATGCGGCGGTGACTGAAGTGCAGAATCGCCTCCGGCTACATATGGTTACAATTCCTGGTGTGTAATTTGCCGATGCACGCGAAAAGCATTCGACCAATCGCAACAGAGTGGTGCTGCCCAATCACAGCTAGCTGGCTACTCGGGAGGGGGGCCTTAAAGTGACATGATACAAATCAGACTGTTTTTGAACAGTACACCACATATCAAAACAATAAAAATAGCAAAGATATGGAGCTTAAATGTCAACGTTTCTGACAGCTTCGTCTGCAACGCGTATTCAAAATTTGATCCAATCGCTGCAGTGAGGTAGCTGATCTAGCCGCAGTCGCTCAGTTGAAATCTGAAGTCTTGATCTTGACTTTAATAATATTGCAAAATGGTCCTCAACATTAAAGGGTATGAATCTCTTTTTTGCCATTTTTGCAAAATTCTTGAAGTCCCCTAATAAACCTCACTTCCAGGCATGAGTTAGAAGTATACATGAATTAAACAAGTCAGCACTGTCGGAACGGGCAAGCGAAAAACTCCAGCCAATGATTTCCAACACACCGATGATTGACAGTAAGTACGGTCATGCAAACGTGTCGTAAGCACTCCCCTCCTGCTCCCCTCGGCGCGTTTACCCCTCGTGCATGTACTCAAAGTCATGACCAGAGGCAAGCTTCTGTTTGTTCTTACCTGCGGTAGCTACTGGAGCTAGCTAAACTAGCTAATGGGTCGCTTCTCGCGCACTCTGTGGTTTTGCTCGTGCATGATTGCGCGTCCCAATTCAGTACTTGGAATGGGTGGAGTCAGAGTCAGCGTTGAAGGAGGAGGGGGTAGGACCATTGAGTCGTGTATTTCAAAATCTGCATGGGTTCACACAAAATCCCATACCCAGCCTTTAATGGTTATAAACAACTTCCACAAAATTGCCACGATGGGCTTCAAAAGCACTCATACAAGAGGTCCAAGGGCTACATGTCTAGAGCTTTAGCATTAGCTTCAGGGGGTTAGCAACAGGGATGTTTTTATGAATACAAAGAAAGGAAAGAAACAGTGCTGGTGAATTTTTCTTCAAATGCGGGGGCTGATGGCGTGTATTGAGCGCTTCTAAGTTCTAAGTTTATCTATCCACAGGACTCGTAAAAGGGATGGACAGAAGATAATACACAGCGAACAAAATATGTAACGAAATCTTCTTCAATAAGAGTAAATCCAAAGTTAAGTATTTCTATAAATCACGCTTTTAGAGATACGGTAAGAAATCCACTGTTAAAGACATCTGCTCATTTAAGAAGATTAAAGAAACAATACACGTCAAAACCCATGAAGCAAACATTTGGTCGATGATATTAAAAAAGTAAATGAAATCATTTAGAATGTTTAAGTTGGCCACCAAATATGTTCTATGCATGGTTTCTCCAGAACAATACTAATAATCAGGAGATGTGGAAGCGCACCTTCCTGAATGAAAACGATGCACCGATAAAAGACGTGATCCGCAACAAACCTTTTCAGAAAGACCTTTGTAGGGCTTGAGGAGAGGTTGGCTCTTGGTGGCTTCGCACAGCTGCTCTCCATACAGCCAGCCCTCAGAGAACTAGAGAGAACGTCAAGTAGAGAACGCATCTTTAGGTTCAGATACTACGGGAAGTTCTGGTTACGGTGGGGTATCGTGTTCTCCATCACCTTATCCATAGACCACTTCTCATGCAAATGCTCCGCATATCTGTTGATGAAGTAGTCCAGCTTCTCAGGAACACTGACGCTGACAAACAAAGAGTCATGCAATGTCAGATGGTTATTGGTATTCATTTTATATGTATAGATATGTAGCAATAGTTCATATTTGCTCAAAACAATTATCCAGTTGAAACTGGGCCACACAGCTTCACAACAATACAATCATAGTGAGACAAAGTAGAATGTGTGTGGTCATCCAGTCCCTACTTGCTGGTGTCTGCAGGCTGTGGGTTAAAGTTTCCCTCCGAGTCCATAGAGGACTGCTTCTCAATCATGGCCACATAGTTGGACTCCATATAGTCCGGGGGCAGGGCCCCGGCCACCGCACTCAGGCAGGGCAGGGCCAGCTTGAACAGCTCCTGGTCGTACAGCGCTGGAAACACAACATTATTTTGTTTTAACACCCCATCCAACACTTACCGTTGCATCTTATTGAAATATGCTCTGAATTCAGAATTATCACATTGCCTAAAACACAGCCACTCTCAGTACACATAATTCTAACTACGCACCTCAGCCTCCAAGTGTGCGAGCATGCACAGGGGATTGCCAATACAAATCAACATGTGGAATTGTCTGTTTGTGAGAAAGCTTCCTACCCAGAGGGAGTTGGTTTGCGCTTACCTGTGTTGGCCAAAACTATGATACAGTTATAGGAGCTGCTCAACACTTGGTTGGAATATAATGGATGCCAATTGATCACCAATTGCCAGATTTGGAAAAAACGTCTACACCGTGAGGGGTTTGATTTGAACAATAATCATGACTAGTTTACATCTTGACATAAGTAATTTCAGCATTTAACCTGGGGTCTTAACAAACCAGCCAATTCCTTTAGCCCTGCCACTGAAGCCTGATAGATACATTAGGCAACATCATACATATTGACAACACACATGACACTCAGATGTAGAAAAGGCAGAACGATATCAGTGTGTAACTGCATCTCATTTCCGTATGTATTTGTGGTCCTGATTGGGCGTCTGGCCAAACAGCCGGACGGCTGCCAGCTCCTCCTCACCAATCAAAATACACATTTTCTATTCATTTCATTTTACTATTGTCTGCTTGTTATCCTACTACGTAGTATGCCAATTATGGCAGCTAATGCATTCCTGAACATCCGTGGAGTGAGGGATCCCATCGTGTTTCTTCTCAAGGTTTCTTCCTTTGATATTAAAGGGATTGTTTTCTTTACAATTAAGGGGCGTTAGGGTTTTTTTTATAAATATATGGCATGTTAATCCCTTTGAGACTGTATCCGTGATAAAGGGCTATACAAATACAAAATTACTGATAACATTTTCAAATTATCTAACCAATGTGTCTGTTGTATTAACATCTTCCAGAGTGTGCTGGCAAAAATGATAAAGCAGTGTGGTAGAAAAACAAAAATGAAGGTTTAAAGGGCTATTTACCAAAGGTTTAAAATGTACCAGCATGGGGAGGAGGCCAGGTTCCAGACCTGGTTTCATTGTTAAGTTCAACACTCAGAGGATCAGACAGACATCCCTCTGTAGTCAATGGCACAGTCTATCTCTCAGTTCACTATATACAAAGTTATAAGTATGGGTTAACTTTAATCATAAATTATACAAGAATATAAGGTAAATATATATTACAATGGAAGCAAATGTTAAACACTGTTGATATTGCCTGGCCTTCTCTGTTGTAAACTTATGCCTGCAGTCCGATGAAACCCCGACGCCTCATGGTAAAATGCCTCTTAGAGAAACATCTGCTACCCCCTGTGGGTTCTCATCTGTGTGTTAGAATGTATATTCTGTAGTCTTGAAGTTAAAGTCCAGGTAACTAACCATACACCGGTTAAAAATCAGACACTACCAACTTTAGGATTATGACTGATGCCACAGACAAATAAAAGGTGGCATTAACTATTACATACATATTGACGTTAACAATGAAATTTTTGCTTTTCACAGGGCCTCATATCTTAAACACAAGTGGTAAGTCAAGGTGATTTAAGATTCAGGTTAATAAATAAGGCGATATATGGATTTTTTTCAAAGACCTACCTCGATAACTAGTGCATAATTATGGTAAACTTAAATTATACGTTTAATATGTAACTCTTGTAATCTAAACTTGATTATGATGTATGCATTCATGTGGGGAAGTAAAGATAATAGTAAGGGGAAGGGGAAGGGCCCATAGATTTAGAAGCTCTGTGCTTGGTCTTGGAAATACAGGCTGTAGTTACTCCGAGATCCACGGCCCATTATCACAGTTCTTTGCAAACAACTGATGGTGTTACTCTCTGCAGTCGCAATCAAAGAAATAAATAAAGACTTGAATCATTCAACCCTAGTCCTCTCGAAATCTCGTAATTTGTTCGATATTAGACCGTGCTTTTATCCACGACAAGCAGCTGGTCAAATAGAAAGCAAACAACCTCTGCTCTATAATAGTTAGGTTATAAAAGTTATAATACTTTTCCAAAGCAGCGGGAAACGTAGACAGCGAACACAGAAGAATCCACCAGGTGTGACCAGCTGGCTGACCTTGCGTGACAGAGCATCGAAGATGCCCCAGAAGAGTTTCCTGGAGAGGTGCAGCTCCTCGTCCGAGGCCACCCCGAAGCCGCCCCACCCAACAGCAAGGCAGTAGTACTTCCAACACCGCTCGTAGTGGTTGGTCAGCAACTGGAGGCGGAACATCACAAGATGATGTACAACTCAGTGTTAGGTCAAATAACAATATAAACAACTGGATGTTATTGTTTTCTTGTAAATACTGTTTCTATAAACTCCCGAACGATTCTTCAACACTTTCACTGTATTTGTATCTGTAAATACTTATTTCATCCCCCGAACGATTCTCAACTTTTGATTTTTTATATCAAGGCTAACTAAGAGTTATCTCTAGACTATGATGCTGTAATCCTGCTGTAATACTTACTTGTGTTGTACAAAACAAAGATGAAGCTATTGGCGCTGATAAACACTCATTTTGCGTAGAATGGATGTCAAATGGCTAACAACAGCCCAATGTCGAAACACGCGTTACGGCGAAAGGGGCGGAGTGGAAGTGGATATCATGGCCGATTTACATCTCAAAATAGACAAGTCAACAATTAACCTTATCAGGGGTATTTATCAGAGTGGTCAAGTTCATGTCACTAATAAGGGAAACTTCAATTCCACCACAACAGTGTATCGATGGCTCAGTGCTGAGAATGTGCCACACTGATCATGACATGTGTTTATGGGTGTAGCTTATAAACACATGATGAGGCTCGGCCACTGTGGAAGACCTTACTTTGAGCGGCATCTTGGTGTGCTCGTTCAGGAGGGGGACGTCAAACACCAGCCTTCTGAGGAGGTGCTGCATCATGGAGGGACGCAGCTTCCTGCACATCGGGAGCACAGAGAACCAAAGCTAGCTTAGAGCGGGAGAAAATACACATGTTCAATCCTCATATCAACCTGTTGCTAAAATAACTTCAGAAAACAATCATTTGTTATTCTAACAATTCTTCAGTGGCATGACATACATTCAGGTGTGATTGATAACCTGTAACAAGAGTCTAAAAATTGGCAATGAAACCTGATGAGTGGCTGTGGTTGAAATAAAGTTTTTCTAAAGTCCAAAGGTTGTCAACCCTTAAAGTGCCAGCATTACCAATGTATTGCTGTGGGGTTGAAGCCTGACCTGGTGTTGAAGCTACTTAGGAGTAGCTTCAACACCAAGCCACTCCTGAGTGTCAGCAGCCAGCTTCAACCACGCCTCCACACTTCAAACTTTTACATCTTGACGCGATTGACTCTGACCTCTCAAAGCGTATATAAATAAAATCAGATGAAAGCCTTGTTTGACATTCAAAACCCATCTGAATGCCAACAGAGTTCTTAATTTGTAAACATAAATACGTGTTTGATCAGTTAAAAGCTTGTAACTCCCCGCCTGTTAGCGCCCAACCTAGCGTCCTGAGCATTGCTGGATGCTAATCCTGTTCTGACCCTTCAATGCTGTGCGCCTCCTCACCCGCACACGGCCAAGAGGCAGTCCTCGATGGCGTCTCTCTGGGCCTTGGTGAGGCAGCAGCCCTTGGACAGCCGGTACACGGTGTGGAGCAGGGAGTCGATCAGCGAGGCGTACGGCTCCGTGCCGGCAAACAGCGGTGCGCACTTAGTCAGCAGGGGCAGCACAGCTGCGCACAGGTACCTGTTGAGGGCCAGAGCCATGTCCGTGGACTGAGAACCGCCTGCAGGGAGGGAGGGGACAGCAGATGAAGGGAAGGAAAAACTGAGGCACGGTTTAACTGTTTTATTCATTTTTGTTACATATATCCTCACTTAGTCTTTTTCTTACCCCTGATCATCATTGCTCGCTCCCTACATGGGCGTTCAGTTCCTCGTCTCCACATGCCCTCAGTTTAATCGTGTTAATCAACTTCCTCTCTTTGTTTGGAGTCTTTTCTGGCTTGCTTGAGAGTAAGCTTAGCTACGTTTACATTTGCAAGTAGTTATGAGGCCTTTTGTTTGGTTGGCCTCTGTTTTTCTGCTTTGCTCTTGGAAACAAATTCTGCATAAAAAAATGATTTTCTTTTGTTCAACTTTAAGCCTGGGTTTGGATTCAAACTTGAAAAATTCACAGACTGAAGAAAAATAAAGATGATAGGGATGATGGTGATGGAAGAATTGAATTTGCTTAATTAATACAGAATGACAGTATGTCTTCCCAATATATATTTGAATCTTTTTGATGGAGAAACATGACATTGAGGACTGGTACCACTTACAGTGTCCAGTGAGGCTGCGGCTCGGAGGTCTGGAAGAAAGCAACTTCCAGAAGGTGTAAGAGGAAAGTTCTGGTGCCTCGATGCCGTAGACCCGGTCCAGGAACAGGACCATGGCCGCCTTATGGTCCGGGCAGAACCCTGCCGACATGTCCGGCTCCACCACGGATCCGTCTTCACACCCAGTATAAGATCATCGGGGTAGAAGAACACGATCCAAACGTTTAAGACAGGACGGTAGACATATATAGATGATTCTGTCTAGTGACGTTTAGTGATGCGTGGGTCAATCTTGAGAAAATACTACACGTGTTTTTTTCACCTGATTGCAAATCAGTTAAAATGGGCTGAATGCAATTCAAAATCCATGCCATGCCAAATGTTGCTTATATAGGTTATGATTAAAATTTGGTAAATAGCACTTCAATAAATCAATTGGCGTCATTGTTCCCGTGTAGTCCTCGACGAAACATAATTAGTTAAAACAGTTAAAGGGATGGACAACATAGGTTAGTCATTTACTACTTATAGTATGTTATTAAGGGTACTACATGTGCATTAAGCAAATCATTTGAGATGTACATTTAATATACATTTTTCTAACATAATATTTGGTATGTGTCTACTGTCTAGTTCACTTTATGTGATATTAAATAAGGCCCCTACACATCAACAATTACCCCGTCTGTGATGGGTTATGGCTGTTTAAAAAGTGTTGATCCTGTTCATCATTTTAAAGAAATGTTGAAGGGATAGAAAAGTCCCAGGAAAGAGAAGGAGAGTTTGGGAAACGCTGGGAGAGGCAGTGAAATAAGGTACGGCGCCATCCATGTGATCTATGATCTGATACCAGAGCCACAAGAGTGGGACAACCAACAACCAAGACAGCCTAGCTAGAGATAGAATGAATCAACTTGAAGAACAAAAGGTTGGTTTGTATTCTCAAACAGCAGGTTGGGGTCAGGCACTCAGCAGGGCGGTCCTGGGGACAAATCGAGTTAAAAGCCAAATCGTGTCGCAAGTCCCGCCCGTCTGTCTATCACCACGTCCTCTACATACCAGTGGCTAGAGTGGGCATGGAGAAGGGGATGCTGATGACTCCCTCCAAGTCCTGGATGGGGATCAGAGACCTGAGGATGGCTCTGATGCGGACCGCCTCTCCTTTGCCAGCATGGATCAACTGGCAGAAATCATCACAGAAAGGAAACATCGTGGATTAGGAAAGTGGACCTTCCTCTCACCATCGTTTCAGAATGCAACACGCATATGTTTTGACTGGACCTAGATTATAAAATAGAAAACATCACAAATGTGAAGAGATAGCAGAGTACAACTTGAATTAGTTACAAATATGAAGGAGAAACAGTGGGCTCAGCGAGTGGGTTTGTATCCTTCTGTTCATTGAAAGTAAAGGGTTCTGTTGGGTTTGTTTCCTGGTCCTAAAGTGTTGGGTCTGTCTCCTGATCCTAAAGTGTTGGGTCTGTCTCCTGATCCTAAAGTGTTTGGTCTGTCTCCTGATCCTAAAGTGTTGGGTCTGTCTCCTGATCCTAAAGTGTTTGGTCTGTCTCCTGATCCTAAAGTGTTTGGTCTGTCTCCTGATCCTAAAGTGTTGGGTCCGTTTCCTTGAACCAGAATGTTCTTGTGGTTGGGTTCTCCATGAAAGTGTATTCAACTCGCTATCTCACTGCCCTGTGCACTCTTGACAGTCGCTCTGGACCCTTTTCGTCCAAAAACAATTCTGGATCCACTCCGGAGTTTGGATCCTTTCTCTCTGGTTGAGCTCTTTCTTAACTCTAAAATGGCCATGATGAGCTGAGCCTTTTCATTTGGTTGCAATGTTATCGCTTCTCCAACAGCTATTATCCATATGTGATACGTGTGTGTAAGTTTGCGTGCGTGTGTGTGTGTGTGCGCGTGCGTGTCCATGTGTGTGCGCGTGCGAGTGTGTAAGCCTTTACGTGCATCTCAGGCGCGCAGCGGCCCAGCAGGTCGATGAGCGCCGCGTAGAAGGTCATGACGGCGTTGCCCATGTGGATGGTGTCGTCCTCCTCGTCCTCGCTGCTGCGTGGGGGCAGGGGGCGGACAAAGGGACACGTGAGCACACGGATACACCCAGTACCCAAAACGCCCAGTACCCAGAATGCCCTGTACAGACTGCTGTACGGGCTCAGCACCTAGACCCAGGAGGGTCCTTTTAGATTAAAAAAAACAGTTTCAGCAGGAGAACTACAAGAAAATAAGACTTTCTGCTAAAATGTGGTTGAAACATGTTGTTATGTTGCTAAAAAGAATGAGAATCCGGAGCATTTAAGAACACGGAAGGTGTGTTGATGTTATCTCACAGGGACTTGGTGCTCTCGGATGCGGGCGAGGAGGGGCGGTCTCTGCAGGCATTGGCCGAGATGTGGATGGCTTCCTCCATGGCCGCCAGCAACCCGTTACCACCCTCACCTCTAAGGGCGGGGCCAAAGCACTCAGGCCGACGAATCAGCAGCCGCACCACCACGTTGGCGTTCTCCTCCACACTCTCTCCTACAGGGGAGACAAGATGTCAACTAAAGCAAGACGTCGTTCAGAGCATGTCTGTACCCGCGAGCAGCCATGGTGCAGGTCTGTCAGTGAAGCTCATTCAGAAGGGACTACCATGAAGTCCCTCCTTGCAGCCCTCTAGGGTGTTTGAGGCAGGGGGGGCAGAGAGGACAACATTCCAAATCAACAGATAACATGGGATTATCGTAATACAAAGCCAAACTTTTTGTGTTTGTTTGGTTAGGATCGCAGTGGCTAGTGTTGGTCTTCATATCATTTTCTGAGGTCCTGGTTGAGCAATTATCTTTAAGTTTAAGGCTTACTAAAGGATTGAATGTCAAGTTAGAGCAATCATCTACTGTGAGGCCTATCACTCAATGTTGCCAAATATAGATCATTTTGGCTGAAAGTGGCCAGAAATCTCAACAACAACGGTGACCCTCAGTAGAAGGGCCGTTCTGCACCTCAAACCCGGTCCTGGTGTTAAACCATATGGGTGACGTTCACAGACACTATGTCTCCTGTGTTCTAAGTTTTTACTCACTACCTTAAACACTACAGGATCTGATCATAGTTACTCATTAGTAATATACGTCATTAAAAATAATAAGAACCATTGCAGAAGACAGCAAAGCGCAAGAAGTCCAGGTAGCGTTCTCCTTCGACAGGGTTCCAGCCGATATCAGGGTATCCCTTGGAGACCAGCATGGCACAGCTCTGGAGCCCACATCCTGCCAAATATTGAACCACCTGGGAAAGACGGTAGGGGGTTAGGTAATATGCACTCCGTTTCCATGGGACCCTTCTTAACATAAGATTAAAGGTCTTAAGGGGTCTAGCTAGAATCCGAGACTCCCCCTCGGACCCCGTACGGATCTTATCAATCGGGTCAGGGTCGGGTCACATTATACAACCGCTGTTCCTGGGTATGTTCATCTTGATGTTTAAAAATTAGTGATCACCAGAGGACCATGAGGGAGAACCACGAGAATCAGAGAACAAGAGCAGGAAAATAAGGGGAAAAAAACTTTCACAGCAACACCCAATGGAGTCGGAGCAGAGGAAAGGATGAAGTCAGAGCAGATGAAGGCCAACGCTGAAGATCCAGCGTTCAAATGTTCACTATGTGTAGCATATAAAGTTTTGACTTATTTAATGATGGGCAGTTGGACATCTTTTGAAGCAAAGACCATAATAGTCATCGAAGGTCTTACTTGTTATATTGATTTCCGTTTATGTTGTAATCAAACATGATAAACATTAAGCTGTAGAATTTAATTTTTACTACTACCCATAAGGCTCTATGCACAACTCCACTACTTCCTGGATTTTAGTGCAGCTCCTTCATTTCCTGGTCTTACATTACTGGAACAAACTGATTAAATTTCCAGGTGTGTCTGAGGTAGTCCCCAATGGTCAGACACAACTGATTAAATCAGTTTATCCAATAATGTAAGACCAGGAAATGAAGGAGCTGCACTTAAGTCCAGGAAGTAGTGTGAGTTGTGCTAGAGGCCTATTACAATTAACGGTCAATAAAAAACCTTCCTTTCTCAGATCCTTGGTTCTTTGCGCTCGTAATGGCGCAGGACAAAAAACAGGTCTGAATTTAAATCAGCACAAATTTCCCGTGTCCATTAGTGGTTTGAGGCCCTCACTTCTTCTTGTGTTTATTCAGTCTGCTGGTAATACCTTTTTTTCGGCCGACTGCTGAGCAATTGTTTTTCTAAGCCCGGGTCTGTTGCAAGACCGTTAACAGTATGGCCTGTGATTGCTCACGTCATCAAGGCCTGTTCTAGTTGCTTCAGGACAGTTAATCAGCACTGTGTCCCAGAATCTCTGTTTGGAAATCATGGCCCTCCAAGACGATTGGATAGTTAGCACTTAATGTGTTTCTATAATGTAAGAGACGCCCAAGCGCTTAAGTAAGTCTGTCTGTCTGTCTGTCTGTCTGTCTGTCTGTCTGTCTGTCTGTCTGTCTGTCTGTCTGTCTGTCTGTCTGTCTGTCTGTCTGTCTGTCTGTCTGTCTGCCTGCCTGTTTGTCTGTCTGTCTGTCTGTGTGAATGTGTGTACCTTCTCCAGATCGGGCTCCCTCAGAGCTAGGGCCAGCTCGTTGTTGTCCATGACCGACGCCGCCGCCACGTCCAGAGGGGTGGAGCCCCTCATCGATGGGGACGCTGGAGGGAGACAGTAACCATGGTTACTGAGGGCTGAACCAGAGGGGTGGAGCCCCTCATCGATGGGGACACTGGAGGGAGTAACCATGGTTACTGCAGGCTGAAAAAGGACCCTGACCACACCATCATCAGAAGTACCACAGCTCCAATTCAAGGAACTGAAGCTGAAGCTACACACTCAAGCTACACTTTTCCAAGGAAAGTGTAGCAATCACAACTGCTTTAATATGAAAGAAACTGATTAACGCAATAAAGTTGAACACAACTATGCATGGAAGGCATTTCTCAGAACAGAAGTTGTCGA